>CM060964.1:81629429-81919429 GCA_030765045.1 Tenodera sinensis | reverse complement strand
CAAATAGTGGCCTGGGCCAAATAGTGGACAGTCCAGTAATGTACTATCTTAGTGTTTTGCAAAATTTACTTACTTACTTCCTCTACCGCTAACCTATGGCTGGTAATGAAGTATTAATAAACGTTTCCAGAACTCAGAATACACCCTTAGAATACAATGCCCCAACTCAAAACCACAGTTTTGAGATAATTAGACTCTAATGCTGCGATTTGGATCTTAACAGAACATAAGGAACTGCATAGCTGACATTGGCTTTTGAATGAAGCCTTTCCGTTGTATAGCCCGTAGCTCAAAAATCGACTCAACTGAAACACGTTCTTGCCCCACTCCACCTGCAATCTCTCCCCTACACTGCTTTTCAGGCTCTGACACGCCTCATTCAATGGCGAGTATGGCTGTCTCATAAAGAGTGGTAGAGAGAATTCGTTGTAAGTTACAAGAACAGGAAAGTTTACTGTTTATTATGAGGATTTCAATTTGTAAATATAAAGCGTTACAATATCAAATGCCACTTTGATCAGAAGCTAAATCAAAGTCACAGATATTTATTTACTATTTCAAAAGGTACTTTCTGAATACTAGTATTTGTAGACATAAAAGGGACGATATATATTTAGGGGTGCAGTTTCTTATTTATTTAATATAAACTATTGCATTTCGTGTTTCAAAGTTTGAATGTAATATTAAGTTTAAAATCAAAGAATCTATTTTGTGGCTCAAATAGTCTTAAAATATTTAAAAAATTTTTATCACTGGCAATACAATTTTAGTGCTTAATTTATTGTGAAGGAGAAATAATTTAGTAGATTAATCATAAGATAAAGGAGGGTTATAAACTTCAAGATTATGCAATTTGCCCTACCACAGTAATAATTATTCTATGCAAAATATGTTTCATATATACATAATGGTTAATAAAAGTGTAAAAATTATTACTAACGCGCAGATGGAAAGAATCCACCACTGCACGTGTTGTATCCAAACAATCTCCGTCACTCGGCAAGAGAATGTGGGGTGGGTAAGGCAAGTTCAATCGCTACCTCTCCTCTCGTGCTCGTATCTGCTGGAACCCGTAACTTCAGTATCTTTCAACGATGCAAAATGAAATTGTCAAGAATATACACCTTCCTAAACTAGCCTTTACGGGACAGTTGTTTTACTACCTGTTTCTCAAGGATTGCTACTAGGATTTTAACTAAAATGTCGCATTTTGAAATTCTTACAGGCACAATAAAATTTACATCTTGAATTCTCTATAAATGACCCGTGAACTCCTCTTTACTCTGATTAAACTTTGTATATAACTTTTTTAACTGAGAAGTCATACGGGATACAGAAATAATACCCCATAAAATATGTAGAACTCGTGAAGGAATTCACCAATCAAATCTCATAAAAACAATTGTTCAATGTAAGCCTTAGTAGGTTTTGGAACATTTCCTATTGTCTACTGCAAATGAAGGTGCACCTTCTGAAAGAACATGCCTGAAAATGCGTAAGAAGATGTTTGAAAGTTTCGGATTATTGATTTTCCTTTACCTTTAGAAAGAGGTCACTACTATGTTTATTAATGTATTACTTCGTGAGTTCAGTATACGCATGAATGATTTTTTCTGGGTGTTCTATATAACTAAGCAGATATTGCGTAATTTAAAAGCAATTCTACTCAAGAATTCATAGAAAGACTGTGTTCCAATGCAATAATATGGTATATAAGTTATGGCCATAAACGTGTAATGAGAGATGAAATTTGTGTTACTCAACTGCATCTTTATTAATAAGTGTCTGTCTGTCTACTCTTTCCTGTAAACAGAGCCACTAAAAAGCGAAAGTGGTATACTTATATCAGTCATCGTGTTCTCAAGAAAATTCTCCTCCCTTTACGTGGAAAGGGTTTCGAGGAAAAAATTCCGTCACTTTATATATTTTCTTAAAAGTGCTTCAAACAAAGTTTATTGAAGTACCCTATGCCTGGGATACCATTATCGTGTATAAAAGATTTATCTTGAATTGTATGCACATTACCGGTGAAACACTCTTCATTTGATTCGAATTTTAGGTTTTGCATATTTGGAAAGCATTATAAATTCTCTCCAAAGTTTACGGAGAGAAATTTAGAGTTTGTTGAACAATACAGCATGTGTTAAATAAGCATTTCGTAACACTGACTATTTTCAAGGCATTAGCTGCTATTATTTTAAATCAAGTATTTTAAGCAATATACTTATGATTCGGAATTATTATTTTTCATAAGAGATTATTTTCTCCATGTACACGTGACAATAAGACGTATATTTGTATATCTGCATTAAAGTTTAGTTATTTATTTAGTGGATGAACTTCAAGACTTGTGATTAATATTTCATTAATTAGTCTTTAACAGCAACTAATTGTGAAATAAACTACTCACTCATTCTGAATTCGTAGTTCAAAAACATCGTGTTCATCACATTCCATAACAATCGCAGCTTAACTGTTTGTTGTCCGCACTTATTTTCACTCACTAAAAGCTGGCTAAGAAACACTTATTAATGGCAGCAAGGTCAATATAAAGAATGCACATATTGTCAGCAGTGGTTATGACAATCCTGCAACGCAAATGTTTTCTTATAGGTTAATTTCCTTAAAAACCCACTTGGAGCGCTACAGTAGGTTTCTGAAGCCACCATTAACCAATCTATTAAGCGAAGCCCCTACTGAATGTTAAGCTATGTGTGGATACAAAACATTAAAGACAGTGATGAGTGCAAATGAGCCAAGTAATTAGTATGGTTGAATGCGATACATCCATCACTATTCTGGATACTCATTTTGAGAAACCTGGGAAATAGTTTAAACAGAATTGTATAAATTGCTCTTCTACATTCCATTACATAGCATAAAATTGACTGACTTTGGCCCTGTGGAGTATTTATGGCCTGCTTTTATTATTTTAGTACGTAAGGTATTGGATATACACCTCACGTTCTGTGACCTAGATGACACAGGATAAAGTGAAGGAACCACAGGAGACTACAGTCCGCAGGAAGACAGACCACAGAGACTTGCGGAAATCCCTAGCAGTTCCTGGAAACATCAGTCCCACTACTGGAGCTACTCAGAGAGGGCGATGAACGACTCGTCAGGCCAGGCAGCCCGTTAGTGTCCACGGAAATACTTTTTCCCTTGAGCACAGCATCCACCCTACGCTGTGAAACCTAGAAGCACAATTATAACATTAGGAGCGAACAGAACGAAAGGGCAGCGAGGGAATGGAAACCGTAGTTGAAGAGAAACGATCCCAGCATTCGCCTGCCGACCAGGAAAAACAACGAAAACCCAAGGTTGAAGTGGGGGTCGATGGAAATCGGACCTGTAACCTCCAAATGAAACTATTTTTAATGATTCCACAATGTCGTGGCTTCATTTCATTCGCTGATGACCTAGAAGTTGAGCGCCCTTAAACCAAATTCATTTCATTAACAATACACCTCGGGATATTTTTACAAGCATGTGACAAATTTAAGAATAAAGTTTTGGCGAAGTCACCCCTCAGTGTGCATCTTACATTGGATTTCCTTCTGTCTTTCTCTGATGGTGTATCTTTACAAAACAATAATAGTAAACGGCATAGAACATAGCAGTATTAGACATATTTGCATTATGGCACTTACAAATGTGTGTCAGACAGAGAGAGGGAGGGGGAAATACTTAATATTTCAGGAGATAACAGAAGTTTACCTATGGTTTTACTGCTTAAGAGGAAGCAATAATCATGTCACCACGAGGCACAAAACTTAAGTTGTGTAACAATGATAAAAAACTAACAAATTGCTCGAAATCCATTGCAATTAAGCATGCCATCTATTAATCTGTGTATGGAATGTTGTTGCTAACACAAACTAAGGGAAAAGGTTTTAAATACAGATTTCAAGAGTAGTAAAACTTCGGTACATAATACTAAGTGTAATTTGCATTTTTAAATAATAGTGTCAAAAGAATAAATATAATTTTACTGGCTAAGTTTTTCACAGTCTTTGAGACTTTCATTGAAAGTAAGAAACACAGTTTATTTATAAGTAAACTTGAGACTGCAAACTTGACGGAAGCTAAAATAGGTTGTAATTTAATTCAGATCCATCTCAAGACGCGCCCGTTAACGAAATAAGATCATAAAAATGAGAAAGCGTGGAACTTGGCAGCCATTGTGGATGGTTATGGAGTAAAGTAGTGCAAGATTTGCAGAATCAAGTTTAGGAGGAAGAAACATCTGGGAAGAAGTCAAGTTTTTCCATCAAGCTCTTCACATACATGCCGTCATGTTTTTTTCTTGACAGACGCAACTTCCAATTCGATTATGTGTATGTGTTCTTTTCTGAAAGATTGTTTGATAGCTTCAATCCGGAACATGGTGTAACGTGGAAGGGAAACTTTTCTTCCCTATCTCAGCATCTTACCGTGATGTAGTAATCCCCTGAAACCCATTGAAAATTCCGTCATATTCCTGAGCTATCACACTCTTCCTACTCGGAAACTTAAAAACCATAGTGTTTTGATTTATCCTGTTGTTTTTGTATGTTACCCTGACTTTTTGTGAGCCTGCAATATGATTGTTTTTTTCCTCACCATTTCAACTAATAGGGCTCATTTTAATTTTTGAAGTAAACTATGGGAACTTAATAGCAGCAGTTATAGCGTATGGAAGCTATTTAAATTATTTTATAAATAAATTACATTTTCACGTCCCAGGTGAGAGATATTCATAAAAATATTCAGCATTACGAATTTAACAATGACACACCAATCTTACATATGTTGGGTTGTTTGTTTCATGTCATTATGTTAATCTATTGTTTCTCGATATTTGCGTGAAGTAAGCATACATTTGTAAAACAGCCAAATGAACACACACAATACTTCTATTCATCAGTAATAATTTGTTGTTGCAATCGTTTTGTAGATTAATGCTATTTCGGAATTATTCGTAAAGCGTTCCTAATTCTCACTCGTACGTATGGCTTGAATAATACTGGAATCCAACATATTTCTTCAATGGAGTCAGTTTTGGCGTTTAGGCACTGAGAAATTTGTGCGTAATGAAAGTGTCATGCTTCGGTCTTGGACTAGCAAACGGTTGTCAAAGCTGACTTCTAGAGTCAGCAAAAATGTATGGTTAACACTAAAATAACGTAAGGTATAAATTCCTTGTGACTTATTTTTATAATAAATTATAGGTGGATATTCTACTTTTATTGTCTATTAATCGCTTATGCATCACCATTAGTACCCCTTTGAGTTGCGCCCCTGATGATTTAAAGCATAATTACATTTGGCTATTATATACTCGACTAAGGCATAATTATGCTAGATATTTATTTTCTCCTTTTTTGTGTATCATAAAAGAACTCATTGTAGAGATTCCTGGATACACATCAAGTCAGGACAGGGCTTCTAGTGGGATACTGACTTTCATTGTTTTTCTTTTACCTGCCAAGCATATGTACCTACAACTGTCAATGCAAGGTCGCTCGGCCCAAATGAGCCAGTTGTCGACGGGCCCTTAAACTCCACACTCCACTCCACTCCAAGGTCGCGCATGAGCACCAGTTCCCCAGCCCAGCATCTAGTGAGCCATTCACTTAGAGTTAAAGCTTTTATGCAAATTTGTGGGGTTATGTTCACCAACTTACTATATTCTTGAAACTGATAAAAAGCCCCCCTTCCTTTTACAGCACTTTTCCATTCACCGAGTTCCCCATATTTCGGCTAAAATGCACGTAGTTTTCAATAAATGGAATTTAGGTGATATCAAATTGTTTACAATACATACACGTATGTTCGTTCATACACCTTCCTTTCTGTGCCCGATATTTGCAATTTACACTGTCCTGTATGTCTAATTATTAGTGAATTTATATAAGACTGTTCTTTTATTTTCTCACAGTGAATGTAGTTATAAACTCCAATGACTGATAAGCATTAACGCCAGGACGAAAGGAAATTAGCTTGAACTATTACAATTCGTGACGTAAATAGCAAACCTCCGCCCCAATCACTGGTAAAGTCTATTGGCGTGTGCAGAACAATCCTCTTCTTCTGTACCTAATTACACTCCCCTTGGTAGGACTTACACCCCCTAGGACTTACAAACCAGTCCCTAAGGTCAGGCGCCTATCGGGGAGCAGAGGAACCTATGGACCGGACAGAGTGAAGACCTAGAAGCGGATGGTCAGACAAGCACCAGGTATGATAGTGAGGAAGATTGTGATATGAAATGCAGGCGAAATCGATGCTTGGGAAGGCAAGGATGGAGCAATTGGTGGAAAAGGTGGCGGGGGAAACCGTAGAACCCGGAAACCCGTTACCATCAACGTCTACCATCGCCGGGTTATTTTACGTGGGTCCTTCCCATCCTTTAACATGTGCACATTTTACTGGGGCTTGGCTTTTAATGGATGGCTAGTCCACTGAGTCTCGTCTTAATAATCACGGAGGGATATAACACTGGTCTAGGATTTAAATGAGTAGTGGTGTACGTAGCATAATAGTGAAATAAAGGTTTAAAGAAATGTGGTTCATATTAATGCTTCAAAATCTTCAGAAAATACACTTAGGATATAGTAGATTTTCTTCAAAATTAAGGCACATTAAATTTACATTCGCTGTTTAATATCTAATTTTCCCCGATATTGCTGTTTTTCAAATGGATAGCGGGATAGCCCCACATCATAAGACGTTTTGATTTTATTCTAGCAAATAGTTGAGTTTACACTAAAATGTGTATTTTTGGTAGTGTTTTTAGTACATACGGCAGCAAACGTGGTGGAAACTAATGATACTTGCTTTGGTTTTATATTTGGGAAAGAAACGACCCAGTTCTAAATTTTGGTTACCTTGACCCGAAAAAATCTGGGACAAACCTCAGGTAAGTCAACCCTGACAGGATTTGAACCACGAAATTCCGGTGCCCAAGTCCGTGTGTTAAAGATTGGGTTCACACGTCATACACTTTTTAACCGATTCTGCTACCCATGCGTTAACTTTATCTGATGTGCTGTACTACTCCTTTAAGTTAATAAAAATATTACGTATGTATGACTCTCACTCAAAGGCAGACAGGAGCGCGCGCACACACAAACACACACACACACACACACACACACACACACACACACACACACTATACGTACAATATTTGTTGAAGAAAAGTGGACAGGACGGAGGTGCTAATTTCAACTAAGGAGCTGTTTCAACGACCTAATAATTATTAGAAACCAAGGTGCCCAAGAAGTCTTATACTTGCATATCAGAAATGTGTACTAGATCTGGAAGGTGAGTTTGGAGAAATGTAAGAGAGCACGTAGCAGCCGCTGTTGCTGCAGAGTCTTGAAGGATCCTGGCGTGGCAACCACGTGGAAAGCCGCGAACACATTAATCATATGGAGTCCGACACTTCATATCGGAGTGTAGAAGGTTTCGCGGAAAATGCCAGAATGCCCTTTGGGGTTGAGTAATCCTTCAGTAGAGTCAATTATTAAAAGTACGCTAGTAGGTCTTTATGAATACGTGTTTAACTTATATTTTGAGGACTATGTGAGTTATAGATTATAAAGTTAGAATAGAAGAAACGAGGCACACAAAAAAGTAATCCGGAAACATGGAATACAAGAGCATTCTTCGGGAAAGACATCTTGCTATGGGGAAGATGACTACCAATCTATTGTTTACCGCTGCTTCACTAAGCCCACTACTTCTGCACTATGCATAACATGACAATATGTTCCATCTATAGGCTGGGCTCAGTCAGCAACACCTGTAGGACCCGAATTCAAATCCCGTGAGTCAACCAAGAGGACCAGTCTTTTTTCGTGGTTTTCCTCAGTCGCCAAAGTAAATGGGAAAAACGACGACACTAAGTTCTACCTTATGTTTAAAACAGTAGTGAAATAAAAATAGATGATAATACCAATTGCTATTACATCTACTCACAGGTAATGAGAGCGGGTAGACTGGGTGTCTCGTTGTTGCCATCGACTCTACTCGTGTAGTGAGTGAGTGAGTGATTAGGGTTTGAGGGTCCGTCGACAGCTAGGTCATTAGAGCCCCTCTACTCGTGTAGAAGCAGAGATAAGTTGTATGGTATCGGCTCTCTATGGACACATATCAAAGCTGCCATCTCTACGTCACAGAAGCAGAAATTCGGTGGCTAGCAATATGGTCTTTGTGGACACGTGCCGAAGCTACCAGGTCTGCAACACAAAAGCAGGATACTGTGGCTATTAATAAGGTCTCTGTGGGCACGTGTGAAAGTTTTCATTTCTACGTCACAGAAGCAGATACAATACGGTCTTTGTGGACACGTGTCGAAGCCGCCATGTCTACGTCACAGAAATAAAGATGCAGTGGCCTAGCAATATGGTCTCTGTGGACACGTGTGGAAGCTGCCATCTCTGTGTCACAGAAAGAGAGATGCAGTGGGTTAGCAATATGGTATCTGTGGACACGTGTCGAAGCTGCCATCTCTATGTCACAGAAACAGAGATAACTGGCCTAGTAATAAGCTCTCTGTGGACATTTGTCGAAGCTGGCACCTGCCCATCACAGAAGCAGAGATACGGTGGCTCCTTTGCTGCTGAAGATGTCCCGTCTACACCCGGGACCACCTGGTTGTGGGCAGCTAAAGCAGGTCATGTCTAGATACCGTTTGTATTGCTATTATTTGGAATCGTTATGGACATTCTTGATAGCGACCATCGTCGTTCGGGTCCAGTCTCCTTCAGGACTCGTCAGCACCCCCTCCTCCCAAGGATCACATTGAAAATACAAAGGGCCTACTATGGTCTACATACAGTGCTCTGCTCCAGTTACTAAATTCACTTACGTCTAGCTACTCCTTACTCGTGTATTGTGATACGACAGCGAAGCGGATCAAGAAATATGGCATCCAATGGGAATCATTTGCCTGTCATTTTTAATGCCACTTATGAATATGTAAACCACTTTTATCACTGTTTATGATCAGCATGTTATTTAAATATTTTCATCAAAGGGAAGCACACCTCATGTTAAGTAAGGCATGACCTTTGAGAAATAACTGAGTAAAGAACTTTGTCACGTGTTGGATTATTGGAATTGAATATATTTGGGTGACCAAAAGTAGGGGAATTGAAGAAGGTATTTCTGCACGTTTGTTTTAGTTACTTTTCTTTTATTAATAATAGGTAGGAATTGTTTACTGCAAACACTTATATATTTCAACCGACAAACTAAAACTTCGCGCGGAATAGGCATCTTGAGTTTGAGGTTTCATAGCCTAAATAATGTAAATAAACTGCTCAGTATCATATGTAGGTTGTATCTTTGGGATCAGTAGAACGGAATAAAGTGCGTTTAAGTGAATTACCTTCCGGTAGAAGGCGCAGGAATGAACCATCTTCATATGTTGTCACAAGGTCAAAGCGGGTATTTTTATACCGTGTTACGGTCAACTTGTGTTATCGGTCCCCTAAATTAGAAGCCTAGTATATACGTATTATATAAGTAGTGTATGGGATGTCCGGCTCTCTTTCCTTTCTTTCGGAATTCCAGTCTTCTCTTTCTCTAGAAACGCAGTATTCCAGGCGCCCATCATGAGAAGCGAGAGTTGCTGGGGTGAACGACGTAGGATGGGGCGACGCCAAAGAAAGGCATTTTCTTCTTACACCGCTAATAATTTCATAGCTGAAAGAACGTTCAAGAGGGAGGGGAAAAGGCAAGGGGAGAGCAGGAAGAGAGAATGCAAAGAGGCGAAGGTTATTGAGATCAAATTGGTGTTGACTGAGGGGGTATTATGGGTGTCAAGGGGTGCCGGATTCTTTCGCATCACACCTCAATGCAGACGTCTTGGGTTTACAAGAACAAGAAATAAACGTCTGATATTAAATCAGAGCCGCATACAGGAATCCTCAGCCTTTCGACAACGTCTCTTGGAAATATTTTATAAATTCCTTCCCACAGAGTTTTAAAAGTGGTTTATGCGGCGTTTTGGCTGCAACCACCTTAAGCATCGACTGAAATGTATGGCCAATATGCGAATGCCTATTTCTGTGCTCTTATTTCATTTATAGCTGCAGCGACTTCGGAATTATTATTAATGCTTTTCCCCAATGCTCCGAATGTGAAATTGAGAGGTATATAAAAGAACAGTCAGCTATTTTGAAACAATAATAGTAATTGTAATGTATCGCTTATGTGTGTATATTCCTTTCTCGAAAATACTCCACCTAACACAACTATTTCTTTCATGTAATACCTACAAAGGCTCAAACGACCAGCTTTATATTTCTGAACTAAAACCTTAATTACTCGTGCATTACCAACATAAAAATAATTCCTTAGGTTTTCGCGCTGCCACAAAATAACAAAGGAACAGCGAACTCGCATACTATTCGTGTATATTCTCTCACATTCATCAAGGAGTAATTATACATCAAGTAATTACAACAGCTATGCCACCTGTGGCTATGTTGAGTAAACATAACGATTATTCTATTGTTTGGTTGAAAACTTAACGAAATTCCAAACAGTATTAGCCAAACTGTGTTGACAGATCAAACCAAACTAAGTACCACTTCTTTTCTTCCTCCTCCTCCTCCTTCTTTTTTCTTCTTCTTCCTCTTCTTCTTCTCTTTCTTCTTCATCTTCTTCTTCATCATCATCATCTTGGTGTTGTTTGTCTTCTTCTCGTTTCCTTCCCCTCTTACTCGTTCCATGTATGTTCATTTTGGCCCTTCCTTTGTTTTGTTTTGCTTTATGCTTTCTTAGTAGTTTCGTGTATGTTGATTACTGAGAATAACAAGGTTATTACGTTTTCTAAAATGTTATTACTTCCTGCGAACCGAGCTGTTCCCTTAAATAGCTACTAGGCAGCCCTACTGCGATAACGTGAACATTACTCAGTAGCTTTCACGCTAAATCACTATTACAAACTGAGGTATATGTGCTTTTGTATGCGTTTTCTTGGTGTTCTTCTTTATTCATTTTGTTTATTTCTTTTTCTTTGTAGTGCTCAAAGAATTTTATGTAACTTTTTGTTTAAATGTCTTGAGTGATACGTTTCAAATGCCTCTAAAGAAACGCAAGTTTATAGGGCAAGTGCAACATAACTCTAAAACTTATAGGGATAAAGGTCAAACCACGAGCAACACGAGCAAGTAATAGCATAAAAGTAGAGTCTTAGATGAGAAACAAGATTGGGCAACATAAGTAGGAGCTTTGTTGGAGCAGTAATGTAGTAAGTGGATCTTTCGTTGATAAAAGAGCGTGTATTTTCTTTCGTGCCGTTTGTGTCTGACAAGAAGTTTTTTTATTGTTATCGGTTATTGGCACTCCGTTGCCCTCAAAGACCGCACCAGAGTTATACATACTTAGCGGCCACCGCAAGGGAACCTTCTGCTTAACAGTTCTCTGGCGCGCGGCAACTTACACTTCTCAGTGTTATTACGGAAACACTTATTTTAAAATGTGTTGACACGTTAGAAGACATACTACTTTAATAACTACAATTTCTCGTGCTAAGATTCAAAGAGTTTAATTCTATAGCCTCAAATAGTCGGCAGCACGCTTTAAATAGCTCGATAATTACTCCCTTTAAATTTGTTAGCCAACTTAAATGGTGTCCATAATCGCGTTAGAGCCCTGCGCAGCATCAGCCCAACACCTAGGGCCCAATTCGAAAAATATTGAGCTTGGGCCGGACCTTGGTTTGAGATACAATATAATCTATCATATTCTTTGGTTAGGGATATCTAAATTCCGGGAATCGCACAAATATCGCATTTCTTTACTAGGAATTCTATATGACTATTCTGCTGGCACATTTGAAGTAATATTAATGATGATGAGGATGATGATGATGATGGTGGTGGTGATGATGATGATGATGATGATGATGATGATGATGATGATGATGATGATGATGATGATGATGATGATAGTAACTGCAAAATAATTTTCTTTGAAACACAATCGGGCCCCGGCCGGGTGGTACATGATAACTTCTTCTCGGGCTCGGGCCGGGTCCAGGCTTGGTTGAGTCCGGGCCGGGCCGGGTCGGGCCGTGCAGACCTCTTTCATGCGTATCCGCAGAGAAAATCCTCATAGCTTATCATTGTAGCAGCCGGCAGCAAATTCAGCAGAGACGGATCAGTGAGTAGTGAGAAATTATCAACCTGTACTTATCCGACTGTACTTTCTTCTAACATATTTCAAGAATAAGGAAAGAGAAAGCTTTTCGATATTACTTGGTTTTTGCTACATGAAGGACTGAAATTTACATAATCTTTTTAAGCATTGCTAGTATAAATCCGGCTTTCTGGTGCTAGTGTGGAGCAGATCCAATTAAGCTGAAATAGTGGTCTTATACTATTCCCTTCCTCCATGATTATTAAGGAAGAAAGGGAACGACCGTAGCTTTCCAAATTGATCAAGTTCAGAGTAGTGCATCAATTCTTTATCGGGTGGTCCTTACGTCGGTGTTTATCTTCGGGAACGGTTTGTGATTTCTCGCGATTCTAGGGGAAGAGGTAGGAACAAAACCAACTTGCTTTGATTCCCTCAACTTTTAATGAACGACGATGTTAGGAAAGGAAGGGATACCTGGAAGGAGGAGACGACTGCAATTCTGTGCTTGTTTTTGCCGATTTAACTCGTGCCACTTTTTCGTTTAACCTCTTACAGTGGGGTCGGGTGCTCATTAAAAGAGTTCGTGCTCTTGTTTGTACTACCAAGGTGAATTATACTGTCTAAGTTACCGATATGGCTATATAAATAAGTTCAGTTACAGCAGCAGTTGTTTTTCCTCCGGTTGTACATACAACTAAAGGCTATTTGTGAATTACATAGCTGTTTGTTTTGGAATCACGTAAAACAGTTAAAATAGTATAAAACGAGCTTCAGGGGTATGTAACCTTAGTGCCTGAGTTCCCCCTTTTATCACTTTGTATCTTTTTAATTTATTTTTTTGGTTTTCCGTTTCATATATACGGTGTTACTGAATTCAACCCACATGTATCGGGGGATACAGAGGAATAATACAGGAGGTATGTTACAACAGTGTTTTAGGTTACGGAATGATATTTCACTACTAATAAATTTAAATAAATAAAGACAATATGAATTTAGCACTTATATACGCTCTAAATTTGTTATTTTCCCTTCTGAGGGCAAAAATGCTACAATTACGTTTTGTCAGCAGCACCGATACCTCCACTTTCGCATGTAGAGTCATACGTATCAGAGTGGGACCACAGACATTAGCGTGCTCGCCTATCAATCTGCTGCTGCTGTTGGGTTCAAACCCCATTCCGGTGGTTAAGCATTTTTCTTTCAAATGGATGAATGGTGCACATTTGGAGTGCACCCAATTTTAATTTGTCACGTTTACTTCAAATTTAAATACAGGATACCGACGTACTCACATGGAATGTTTGAACATAACATGACGATCATTGCCTGTAAGCAGCAGTAAGTCAGGAAAGTTTTATCAGTGACGTACCAGCCCGTTATTGATTTTGATTAAATACAATCATGACTTAAAGGGTCATTAGAACATAATGCGAAGGTGTTCATCTAAAACTCCCCTGTGACCCTGTGTTTTTGTAATATCGTGTATACATATACCGTATCATTTAGACAGACACCCATGTTTGGATGGGCCTCAAATCGACAGCCACACGAAGCACCAAAGCTAAGCGCCTTAGAAAGCGAGGCCGTGTAAACCGCTTATAGCAGTGGTGTCAACCACTTGCCGTGCCCAGAGCATAGCGGGCCAATACGTTAGAAACCAGTTCAGTGCAGCTTGTCACGTGATACACACGGAGTAATGGGTTGTGTCGGAGACTTTAGGCATGAATCGCCCGAACTGCCTATGTGGCGTAGATCTTTGAATCCCAATGGGATAAAACAATTCCTATGTGAATATTCAGTGCATAGTATGTAATCAATATTTTGTGCTAAGAACACAACGTACAAAGACGTTTTGAATTGAAATTTCAGGTACATACGGTGAGTTTAATTTAGAGGAAATCGCCAAACCTTATTACTAATTATATTTTATGTTATGCCACTTATTTTAAAATAATCCAAGTAATGGTTCTCTTGTTTTTAATTCCAGAAAGCTAAGAATGTCCAATTTAAGGATAATAAGATTTGAAAGCCACCATATATATAATCATAAAATACATCTCTCTTTATTATGTATATAAATGCGTATTTATTGTTCTTCGCAGTTTGAGAATCACTAATCTAAGCTGAGCCAAATCATCAAAAAGTTGTAACAGTGATTCATTAATTTAATCAACTTCAATAACTATGTAAACTGATAAGTAATTTTCTATTTATTACTGACACACTAAGAAGCACTGTTCTCTTCATACACCAAATCTTTATCTGTACCATGTATCCTTCTAGGCATCTCTGAAGGAGAACACTCGTAAGGTATATAAGCTCTGTAAGTAAGTTCTTCCTGACGCAGCCAAACTACACTTATACAGGCAAATGACATTTGAAACATACACACACACACACACACACACACACACACACACACACACACACGCACACACACACACACACACAATAACACACACACACACAGTCTCACTCTCTTCAATTCACATTTCTGTTTCAGTTTTACAACTGAAATACTTCAATCTTTTATAAAGATAAACAGGAATAATTTGGCTTCAAGTTATCTACACTCAAATCAAAGACTGCCAAAGGTCAATGCTGTCTGCAAATGCCAAAAGACTGTAGGACGGATTGGGTGGGATTATCTAAAACCTTCGTGCCTATGGTCCAGGTCAATTCAATCGTATTTCCTTTTGTCCTGGTTTTAATGGTTATAAATCGCCATGCCCAATAATAACTAAACAGGGCATGATTACTGTAGAGCTTGAAAATGGAGAGCACCAGATGGCAAAGCTTTGACACTATTGGTCTAATGGCAACAAGATATGAAAAGCAGCAAAACAAAAGTTTAAGCAAATGCGTGATAAAATATACAATCAATATAATGCGAACACACCTCGAGTTTTAAACCACTAAAAGTTCATTAAGTGAAAGCCTCTTTACGGCTGAATGTTTTTATTGAATTAAATTGATGTACTTGAAAAGGGTTTTGCGATGCGGTTGAGGCATTCTTCACCGGCTAACCGATGATATCAATTAAGGTAACGCAACCGAGATTCTTGTATACGAGTATATGATGGATATTTTGAAACCACACCGTATATTGAAGAGAATGATGTGATTTCATGTGTCAGCTGCTTTGTTACCCAAATCAGTTAGGTACGCACCGTTTCAATCATATTTACCTGCAGTGAAACAGCTGCTCGTTAATCACAAGCACACGCTGTACCTTTAATAAAAACATACCCCACGAAATTCTAATTACTTGCATTGGCCTAATGTAATATCTTCATAATTATTAATGTTGCTAGTTAAAGGGGAGACCAAATTGTGAACATCGCCCAAAATTATGTTTTATTATTATGTTCTCTGCAGTCCCATTAATTGGAATTTCCTTCTCATTTTGATTGCTGAACCCAAGTTGATTCCACAAGCTAATAACAATGCCATAACAGTTTCCTTCCTGTTTTA
This sequence comes from Tenodera sinensis, assembly GCA_030765045.1. Classification (NCBI taxonomy): domain Eukaryota; kingdom Metazoa; phylum Arthropoda; class Insecta; order Mantodea; family Mantidae; genus Tenodera; species Tenodera sinensis. The sequence continues at coordinate 81,903,811 of CM060964.1, read as the reverse complement.
TAGAGATGTACGGCTGCCTATGTGTAGTAGGCATAGTAAAAAAATGTTTGGCTCATAGAATATAACATGCAAAGTTGCAACTTTCAAGCATAAGAAGTAAAATCATCAAGACCAGAGACGCTTGTAGCAGATTCTCAATTCATAATGAGTAATGATAGAATTAGATAACTTTTCTATTTGTTCCGTTATGCAATTTGGTTTGTCACGCATTTTGTGGCGACGTTTTCATGTCCCTTTTGATTTCAATACACGTTTCAGCTTCAGAACCCTTCAACACCTCTATCATGTGGAATATGTTTAGGACGGGGAAGTAAGATTGAGCGTTCAGTTTGTAGTGGAATGCCTCACAGCAGTTAGTAATCGCTATAATAAAGAAATATTAGTTAAATAATGTAATAGTATAATAATCAAATGAGTCATTCAGTTCTTTATGCGTAGGTTTTCGTGACATTAGATCTTCCATGCGAAATTTTCAATTTGTTCAGTATTATAGAAAGTGAGAATTAACTCGTTCTCCGCGGGGGGGGGGGGCATAAATAGACATTACCGGCTTTGTTATGCATTTAACATTATAGCTACAACGCTTATATTTCAAATACATTTTTGGAAAGGGTACGGCAGCTGATATTTTGTACTGTACCACTTCATTGTATACATTGTGTAACATTTATATTGTCACGACCCTAACTGTAACCCAGCGACGTGAAAGACACGTAGTCGTGGGAAGCATGCTTAGCTTACAGATGTACCAGGACAGGCAAGAGATATAGCTCAATGAAGAGATTAATTTCATCAAGATGATTGTATAACAACTAAGCGTTACCTTACTAATAGCCGCATAATAATGCTCCACCATAGGGTAGAAATAGCAAGCACACTCTCCCGTAGTACTTATCACTAAAGGCCGGAGATATGTGCGCTTGCATGTGATACGGGTTAGCTGGACGCAGAGCATGAATAGCGTCAGAAGTACAGCATGGCCATCAAATGTGCAAACAACTGAAGCAAAAGTCGAAAACAACTCAACGTAGTACTCTGCGAACTAGTGAAGCATTGAAAGTGTATGCAGACACAAGGTCAAGGTGTAGAATAACGCGACTGTTTTGTTTCTTTTCGCAGTGAGCTGCAGACGTGGAGTGATAGTTTTCTTTCATGGTCAGGCTGTAACTAACTACCTACAGTTGTTTACATGCGCGAGCGATAACAGTAAAGTCCATGTGCAGTATACCTATGGAAAAACGCACTCGCCTCCGGCCTTCACTTAGCGAATTCCGCTTGTCATGCAGACTTCTTATCATGGTTGGTAGCCATACCTTATCGTCTGGTACAGAGCACGCCTATGAAGGGTATAAATTCTAAGGGGAAAACGTGATGAGCGTCCAAGTAAGTGGCCAAGCTCACGCCTCAAAAGCCCCAGATAAATATACAAAATCCCCCAAAGTTTTTCTTCGGCACTCTTTAAACTGGTGAGTATTCTTCTCGTCCACGACTACCCATATGACGAAATGCATACTGATACAATGTGTGAAATCTAAAAGAGAATCAGGTATAGTAATACCAATAGTGTAGTTTCTGGATATAAGTGTCAGTAGGTATAGTTTTGTTTGTTTACGTTCTTGCCAAACGTAGCCCTTTTGGCGAATTTTGCATATCCTTCACCAGATTAGTGATAACTGTAGTTCACTAGAGGGTCCTTCACTGTAAATTAGGTGTGTATCGTATTTTATCAACACTTTCCTCTCACAAAATTTATTTGGTTGCACTTGAGTAATCTCAGTGGGACGCAAGCGTTCACTCTGCTGCAATAATACTAGATGAATATGATGCCTCATCTTCTCTCCTATGGTAACAATATACCCTTTGGTTACACAAAGCATAAATTGAGGAGCGCTTAAGTTACATTTATAAAGAACAATTCTACAGAGCGATCTAAAGCACTGCTTATAATGACTGGAACTGTGACAAAGGGAAACATTTGCTCAAAGCAAATGCTCTAGAAACCGCAAATTTGTACGCCATATTCATCCCATAAGCATCAGTGCATAATTGACCGCAGACTGACCTGACTGGAAACTTTCAAGAGCTTTAATTCCAGAGCATAAGTTTAGTCAATATTCACTTCTCCATCATACGTGTTAGCGGGCCGCAGAGTATTTACAAACCACAGTTACAAGTTTCAAATGTGGCTTAGAATTGCAAGTGGTGTTTTCTTTTGCTGGAGAAGTTAAGACGCAAAGAAGCTTCTTTTCTTTGCCGTAGAGTATCTTTGTTGAGTATATACTTTCTGATGAGGCAGAAATACAGACTGATGACCCTGTTTGAATTCATAGTGTTTCGTGCTGTGCGTTAATTTCATTAAATTCTGATTAGATACATGGTATTTACGTATGATCACGTGTTTAAGAAACATTATTTCTGCAGATTCAATGTTGTTGTTGTTGTTTTTTCCCCCCTTTCTATCTTTTACCTTCTCTGCCACGTATAGTAAAGTAGAGAAGTATTGTATTCCACCCAAAAATTCGATGTCGAGATTTCACCGGCAATATATGTTTTGGGGTCCCTGAACCCAAAAACAGGATTTTTAGAAACAGGTCCGTATGTGTGTGTGTGTGTGTGTGTGTGTGCGTGTGTGTGCGTGCGTGCGTGCGTGCGTGCGTGAGTGCGTGCAGGCAGGATATCTCAAAAACGAAAACTGGTTTAAAAACCAAAGTTGGTATTTAATTTTAATGTCTTTTAAGGATGCGACACGAAAATGTTGAAGAAAACTGCTCCACCCTAAACTACCCTTTACATGGAAAATTTATAGATTTTTTTTTTATTTTCTCGAAAATTGCTTTAACGATTTTGATTGAAATATCAAATGTTTGTGATATTTTTATGACATGTCTATATCTTGAATTTTCTGGCTATAGCCCATGCCGTTCTGTTTGCTCTGGATGACTTTTGCATAACTGGTAAACCCTAAGAGATAGACCAAATTTTACTGTACAAAAAATGTAGATCTTGCTAAAACACAATTTATATGTAAATATGTTTTTTGTAGAATGAACCATTTCGGAGGTATTACTTGTTATTTGTGTGAGTTTTCGAAAACTTATACTTCCGTCGAATGGAACATCGTTATTCATTAAAGGATTTCACTATCGCTGAAAGCCTACTGCATTCCCATATTCCCCTTGTACCTAACAGGAAATACGCAATAAGATTCCTGCAAATGTTTATCTCAATTAACATGAAGAAGACATAGGAATAAACGTTTCAAAAATAGTTAGTACAAGAGCAGAGAAAGTCATATGAATATAATACATTATAATTTTCTTATCTTAATCTCAAAACATTAAAATTTATTTTTGTGACGTTAATTCTATCAAATACTAGTTTATGTCAATGTCAGCCAGCCGTTAAGTTGGGGCGCAAAAATTGTTGGACTCGGGTACATTTTCCTAGTAAAAATAATTGTTAAGTCCTTAGTTTGAAGAAATGCAGGAATGTCTAAAGTCAAATTAGTACCTTATACGAATGCTTATCAACTAGTTTTATTATATGTATTTATTTTCCTCCAATAGAACCATACATTAAAGACATTTCTTAGTGAAGCAATTTTTCACATGCACAGCCTCAAAAATCTACACAGGATCAAAGACACACAAAGAATAAAAAATATAACAGTACTTATGATCTAGAATCTTCTCAGATTAATACTGAGAGGAAGCATATCTGAAAACAGCAATCTATGCTTCGTTTTTGACAAAATTGAATTGATTTAATTTTATTGAAGAAACAAATCTCCATCTACCCAGTAGTACAAAATAAAAAGTTGACTATATTTTTATTTTACATATCGAGCGACATGGCGCCACGGTTACGTGTGTGAGCCAAATTCGGGAGGTCTAGTTTCAATCCCCGGCGATCACCCAGTCTGACACATTGGTTTTTCATGATTTTTCTGGATCGGTGGGGTGGTTCCTTTTCTACCACGACTTTCTTGCCCTTCATTTTCTGTAGCCATCTTATACATCATTGTCATCTGTTTGAGGGTTGTAGACCAGGTGACGGTGCTCGGCAGGTTGCAGCAGGATGGTGGATGTGCGCTTCGTTTCTTTCCTAGCGTTGGTTGGGACTGCCCAGACAGGACCGGATTAGGAGATTGTGGTAGGTTTGGGAGGCGTTGAATGCGTTCGTACTGGAAACGTGAGGGACCCAGTCCTTGTTTGCGCCCGTCATCCGAATCTGATGGCCCTTCAGATCTCTCCCTTCACCCCTCTCTCCCAGGGGTCTTGATAGAAGCACAAAGGGCCTGATGAACTACGTGCTCTGCCTCGGCAACGGGAGTTTCCAAGTTTCCGAGTCCCACGACCCCCTTAGCAGCACGAACCCAAAGGTGTAGGAGAGGAGGCGGGCTGAGCCAGCCTCCACAGGAGTGCTTCTACCTGGGAAAATGTAGGGACTCTGCTCTGTCGTAAGAACTTTCCGGTCGCCCTTCGGATTCATTACCGTGGTCCATCCTCTCGGGGGTGCTTCCTTAGGGGTGTAGGCACAAAGGATCACCTTTCAGTTGAGGTGCCAAGTCCTCCACTCCATTGAGTCATTTAGCCAAGTAGGGTAGTAAATGTAGAAAAGAACCAGGAAAAATGGACCAACAAGCAAAGGAATAAGGAAAGAAGTGTTATAAATACCAAATAAATGCACAAATAATTAAAGTGCTGTCCCCAGCTGCTAGTTTGTTGTTTGTCTGATTCAGTAGATGTTTGTGCTATTGTTATTTACAGAAGGTTAAATGAATAGTCTTAGTGGATATATATTATTATTCAATTCAGAACTTGCGGTAGGCTAGGAAGATTAATTCCTCATGCAAATCTGTAAATTCGTGCCAAGTTGTTGCGTTACGCGTACGGCTCCATTGTGAGTGCTCTTACCTGATGCTACGTAATGTTAATGTTACATTTTCATTGTTAATCAGACCTATCACTCGAAAATTGTCCTCATCCGTCTTATCTTGCAATCGGAACGAAATTCCAATTTTGTTCGAGTGGGATGTTCCTTGGTAATTTAATGCAACGTTATTTGTTTGTTTAACTCTTTATTTGTTTTACCTGAACTCAAACACTGGCCACAATTTTATCACATGTAAATACCGAGCGGGATGGCTCAGGTGTCAATGGCCGCATTAGGAGGTCGCGGTTTCGAACCACGTGGCCGACCTTCCTAACTCATAAGTTCTTTTCGGAGCTTTCCCCGGGTCATCAGGCGAATGCTGGGAAAGATCCCCATAGCCTCGGAATTTCCGGTCCCTCCATTTCGTTACGTTACTCATTTCATTACACCCTGCATCCCATTGGGTTTCTTTCAGGGTTGGAAGCGTTGGTGAGCGACGCGGCAGTAATGTGACAGGAGGAACAAATGCGCTCTGGAAATCTCGTCCCCCGGATTGAAGGTCAAACCATTGGTTTCAGGGGGGGGGGGATGGATGCTAAGCCAGCCTCCGCCGGGGTGCTTCTAACCGGGAAAATGTAAGGACCCTGCTCTCTGCTCCATCGTGGCAACGTTCCGGCCGCCCTTAGGATCCATTTGCCTCATCCATCCTCCCGGGGTGCACCGTCATAAAACATAGGTACAAAAGGTTTTAGGTCTCCCTCTGCACGTTATCATAGAGTTATTGTGTTCTACATACTCACATTCTTCGGTACCCCTGCCCCCCGGCGAATAGCATAAGAAAAAGAATAAGAAAAGTCACAAAATCCTTTGCAGGCAAGGGCCTCTTAACCCCAGTAGAGCTAGCCCTTCTACAGTATACTGTCTCAGAAACATTTATTGTTGATATTCACGTGTTAGGATGTAACATAAGATAATCTAAAGTACAATGTGCTTACACCTTCATATTGACTAATTAATTATGAAGAAGTTGATGTAGATTTTCCTACCTTATTGTTATATTTATATAAATACAAGGAGCTATTCTTCATCTCCTGAAAAAATTGCTTTTGAGAGAGTGCAGTAATCTATTGGGTGACGAACTTACTGACCCTGCCGAATTTCACACACTACGGATGCCGAAGAGTGGGGAGCGCAAAGTCAATATGTGCACAGACTACTTCGGAAATGAAGGTACTGAACCGTACGCCATACTCACCAGTCCCTTCAGCTTTTTACTGTGGCCTGGTGTGTACATTGAAATCTCTATTACTTAGGAACCACTTCCTCCCCGGAGAATGCTTCGGCAAGGCAGTGAAGTGTTTCACAGTAAATGTGGAACTGGCACCATTCACAGACATAGGCGGTAATTCATGGAATTCAAAGATTATTTGAATGTTTGGGAGAAAATCGTACTCAATCTATTGTTATTATTCTTTCACTGTTTACCCTCCTTGTACAGAGGACCTACGGCGCCCAGGACTTACAAGTGGGTGCCAGTGGGCAGAGGAGAAGCAGACTTGAGGGACCTTCATTCTTGTTTTATCTACTTAACATACACTTAGAAGTACAAGGCCGGGAGCAGGCTGCACTCAGTGAGCACCAATTCCCCAGCCATGCATTACTTTAAAAATGCAGAGTGAGGATTCCAGGTGACCGTGTATCGGGTTATTGTGGAGAATTAAACCCGGGTGGCCTTAGTGAGAGGCAAGTGGTCTAACCACTCGGCCATGGCGCCAGCCACTGAATCTGTTCAGCAGGTTTAATATATGGGTGAAGGAATAAAGAAGCACGTGACAAGTTCAAGTCACGTCTTCTTCCATTACCTTTCAACAAAACGATGCACGATGGCCCAAATGAGCAATCAATGGCACCAAAATGCCATTCTCCAGGATAGCAGACTATATTAAACAAGACTTTAACAGTTGGGCAAAATTCCAGTTTGTAGGAATTTAGATAGAAAGCACATTATTGCAGGCCTGGGTATCTCGCGGGATAGCTTGAGGAACCTTCATTCTTTTTTATCTGCTTAACATACACTTAGAAGTACAAGGCCGGGAGCAGGCTGCACTTAGTGAGCACCAATTACCCAGCCATGCATTACTTTAAAAATGCAGAGTGAGCACTTAGTGAACAGTAAGCAGTGTAAAATATTGCAAGAATGACGCATCGTCACTTTAGGAACCTAGAACTTCATCGGTTACGTTTAGATACATGATGTACAGGCTTCAAAATAGACAAACTTTATCAACCTTTTCCACATTTTTACTCTGTTCTAATCTATCCACATTCCCATCGCAAATACTGGTGCTCCATTTAATTAGATAATAAAGACCTACCCAGTTTCTTTGACACATAATACATCATACCACTGTTCCATAACACCTTTCCCTGCTCGTTAGAGAAGTGCTGACTCACATATGCGCATTCAGATAATACCTGATCTACTAAACTGTCCAGGAAGCAGATTCCAACCTTCAACATTGGGTACCATTATCTACATGTTTTCCCCAATATTTTCATTTGATCTAAGATATAAAATTATGTGAACAGGATAGCAGGTATACAGGTTCAATAGTAGGGCGCCATATGTCGTTCCACAGATTTTAGAGCCATTGGTTCTGATCTGTTTTATTTTCCCTAGCTCAAAGAACACGTTTATTACGTCGTATGCTTTGGTTGGCACGAGTTTGAGCCTTCGTGTACAAACGCGGTATGCCATTACACTGTCAGAGAGCATTCAAAAGTATTGAAGGATTTTGTAGTATTCATATTTCTTGAAAATCGCTGAGAAGGGAAACTTTACCGTGATAAAATGACCTGTTGTATCATACTGAAGTACTGACTGCTTAAGTTATAGTCTCTGTATTACACATACAACTTATATACTTCTCCTCTCCTCTGTTTCCCGTATCTAGTTCTTTTCAATAATTATAACTGAACCCATAGTTGTTAGGCTAAATTTCCAAATCTCTCTCTATCTCTCCTTCCTTCTCACACACTTTCTCTCCTTTTCTTCCCATCGCCTCTTCCTCTACATTTCCCAATTTCACAATCCATATACCGATGGCTGTTTTGATCACCGATAATGTGAGTCTTTTTCCACATATATACCAGGTGACCCATCTCATCCGACAATGGCGTAAGTATATAACCTTTCGTGCGTTAAAACAGCTGCAGAACGCACCGGGAGCATATCTAATCGTGAGAGCAGTGGAGTGAGTGAACGTCCTTCTGCTTCTTAACAAAGATGAGAAATGAGAGGTAGTTCCCAGGTTGAACTATTGTGCGTAGTCCGTGATAATAGACTATACGCAACCGAAACTGTTCTTATAATGTGTTGCACTTTACTTACTGGGACTTTGCTTTCCAAGGAATAAACTCACTCACTATATTATCTAACATTGTGGATTACAGGTTATAAATAATCTAAACATGAGGGCATGTATATTTCATTGGCATTCACGGGAATTGAACACTACACCTCACGAATGTAAACCTCACTGTTGTGGAGGCATCTAATTCGGTCTGTGTATTATTAAATTGAGCATATAAATGCTTTTGTCCAGGTAGCCGATGTGCTTTTATAACATTAAATAAAGATATTATGGAATAAAATAAATTACGAAATTTTCAAGACCTGAATATCTAAAGAACTTTGGTTTATTACGCCTTTCCCAGCTTTAGAAAGCACTGCAGCCAGTGCAGGAAATATTACTGGGAACGGTTTGGCTGTTTAATTCTTAATATAATTAAAGACAAGACTGCACTTGTCTAAAATCATATGAAAATTATAATACCTTTAAAAATAGGATAAAAAGTTATTTAATAACCAAAGCTTTTTACAGTATTGAAGAATACCTAAACTTATAGATATTTTCTATGATGTTTTGATTATACTAATTGTACTTTTAACTTCTTATCTAATTATATTGTATATACTATGTAATTACTAAATTCCTTTCTATTTATGTTTCTCATGACATGGGCCCTTATAGGGTACCTTTTTATATCATCTTATGTATTGACTCATGATATGGTTCAATTGTGTATTCCACTGTATTGAACTGAATGAATGAATAAAAGATGTGATTTTGCAATAATTTTTACGTGAAAAATATTGAAGGGTGCTCTAAAGTGGAGTATACCAACTGTTTTATATTACGCAATATTAGTACTATATATAATACTTGAGGTACTAATGAACAATAATATGTGTTTATCTCCTCCTGCTCGAAGAACTGGAAGAACTAACAAATAATTAAATTCATACAAAGTTCTTAAGTATAACTAGACGGTGATTGGCATGCTGGGATCCACTGCCTGACTAGGAATTGGAAAACCAGGTGCCATGTGCTGGCTGAGTGCGTGAAATCGGATCAAATATTCCCATTGGAGGCAATTTATCTCCATTTTGCTCTTTTTATATATTTCTCTTTTGGGCATCTTTAATTCTTACCTTAAATGTCCATGTTCAGTCAATAACTTGTGCACTAAAACGTAAAGGTACGAATGAATGAAACGGGGCCTCCCCAGCCGGGCACAGCAGACAACCATGGTTACGTTTCTTCTGTCGTGATCCCTGTGAGAGAGGAATGAGGGGAGAGACCCAAAGGGCGACCATGTCCATATGATGACGGGTGCAAACATAGATGGGTCCTTAACGTTTTCAGTTCTGACTCTTTCCCGCCGCTAGAGCCCACCCCACGGCTCGAGCCCCAGCAGTCTCCCCTGTGACGGTAGCAATTCGGAGGCCGGTTCTAACTGGACAGTCTCTGAAAGACCCCAGGGAACATACCTCTACAAAGCGCACATCAACCATCCAGCCGCAACTTGCTGAACCCCGTCGCCTGATCCTATAATCCTCAAACTGGTGGTTATCAAGGCGTACAGGAAATGAGGCGCAGGATTGTCATGATAGAAGAGAAACCACTCCAGCATTCACCTCCCAACTTGGAGAAACGACGAAGAATCCAAGGATCAGGTTGGGCGGTCGCCGGGGACCAAACTCAGAATCTTTCGAATGCGAATTGCATACGTTACCTCGGTGTTACCTCGGTGCCACCTCGCTTGGTACCTATGCACTAAGTGTTTGTGTAAGGACTTTTTAATAATTTGACACCAGTAAAGGCAGTTATCGACAGACAGACAGGCATCTACTTTTATACACCTTTTTCAGCTTCAAGCTAATCCATTATACATGTTAACGTCAGTTGCCTTTCCAATATAAAAAAGAATGTTTTGTTGCAGTTAGATATTCCATAGCTTAACTTACGTTCCATGTTTACATCGATTCGTTCCTCTCCGAGGCTATGGAAAGGATTTGTGAGAAATAAAGATAAGGATTTTTAAAAAGTGCCCGACTGACCACACTTCATTTCCCTTTGTTTAAGTTATTACTCACTAAAAAGTTTGTACGCATGCCAACTAAAGGCAGCTTGTTGCTTCTTCATCTCCCGCAAATCACTGAGCCCGGTGTTCCGACTTCCCACATTCCCTGCACCGCTCTACCATAATAATTCATCGCCTCAGGAACAACAGCTGGCGCTATGCTTTGTCACTGCTGTAGTTTTATGCCAAATTTACCTCATTTTTGTTGGCTGTTTCATCAACACAGAAATGGCTTTTACCCCTCTCCCCTTCTTTGTAGTGTTTAGTGATGTTCTCATCTGTCTTGCAGCCCATCTACAGCGAATCCATTTGCCCTGCTGCGGTTCATGATATACTGCATGGAAACTGATAACCCCTTTACTGTGCGGTTGGCGCCGAAAATGCGCGTTTTAACCAGATCAATCTCCGAATAAAATGTTCTATAGTTTACACATGACAGCTAGTACAGGTGATTTACGTGTGGCAGATACCAGGGCACAAGATTGCATGAGGGTTGTGCTCCAGAAATACGGTTTCAGAGTAGTGCAGCGTTCACATCTGATTGGCCAAGGCCTGTGTTCCATGTAACCCACAAGGCCACCTGTTCCAAAATCGGTTGTTGCGATTTGTCTAGGTACTTAACAATATGTGGTTCTTCGTTATCCTGGAAAGTTAAGAATCAGGTTACTCCCAGTTTTCTGGCCACCGGACTGATTTAAGTATACATTAATAGAACTAGAATTTTCGACATGAAGCATATAATTTTTGTACAACCAATATGTTCCTTAAAACATATATATTGAAAATTAAGACAAAAACAACGAAATTATAACAGTTTGTTAAGTCAAATTTGTGCACATATGGCCATTTCTTTCTGATGGAGCATACTTTACTAAGTAAATAGTTATATTCTAACCCCTTCAAAAAGTAAAGAATTTTTCTCATTGAATTTCTTTCCTCCATGTTTATTTAAATTTAAACCTGTAGCAGAAGCTTTTCGATTTTTGGAGTAGAAATAGAAAACGTTTTATCTAAAAATTGCACAAGGTATTGATTCTGTGTTGCAACTGAGGGCTGAAGTGCAAAGTAATGTGCGAAAAAAGAATCCCACGGAACATATTAACAATATGCTGAGGATTTTAATAACATGAAAAGCACAACACAGTATCAGACTCCATATTTAGTTTACTTCTCATATATATTTTATTCTTAAATAAATGGTTCGTTCAGATACACCAACCTGTTGTTTTAAAACAGAAATTTTACCTCAGATTGACGCTGTTAGGGCATACAATTTATGCTGCCATGAATGTTTCCGTAAATGTTGGATCAAACTTTTATTGCATATAATTCTGATTTAGATCATAAAAATTCTATCCATACTTAATAATCATCTTCACAGAAATCGTTTTAGACTAAAGGTCTTATATCTGAGATTAAACTATCTAAATCTATAACATTTTCTTTTGCACTATGATATCCCGGAGTTAGGATCCATCGCTTAACTTATGCTACTGTATTCCACGCTACGTTTGGCACAGATATATGCGCACCAAGTAAGTGTAGCAGGTACAGTGCACAATAAAATGCCTAATGCTGCTCCAATGCACCCTGAATTTTAATCAAAGGTAAGAGGTGTGCGCCAGCCCAGGGCCAAATTATTAAAATATGCAATTCATTTGAAATGTAATGACTCACAACCGACAAAAGTGTGCCACTTCCAAAAGAGGTATAGCAGCCTCCATTAAACAAAGGGACACCGTCAATACCTGTATGCTGACGATACTCTGTAGTATCAAAGCATGTCTAATACTTTGAGATAAGTCATTGACAATTTTTCCTTATTTTTCCATTTCTAAATCTTGCATTAGGTATTAAAACTTCTTGCGTTTAAGTTAATGCTGGATAAGGAATCAAAGGGGTCAAGACTTTACGTCATTGCCTCGCACGTGTCCCCAAAGAGTTGCTGGACTATTGTTCTTGATAGACTTTGACTGCGTTCTCTGTGAGTAAATGAATGCAGCATGCCATAGCCTGTTGTATCTAAATGAAAACATGCAAAACAATGGGGGAAGGAGTAGGAGTAGTATGCAGCGTTAACTGAGTTGTAAATGAAGCTGTTATAGCTAACGCACTAAATCAGATTCTACAACACTCTGTCAAGGCGACTCACTCTTGGCCATTACACTTACCATCTCCAACAGCAAAAACTTCGAATCCAATGAAAACGAATCAGAACTTTAGACGTGGAATAATGCAGCACATGGAGGTATTTGTTATTTCTTTCCATAAATGTTTCGTTTTATCAATATAAAACACTGATATTGAATGAAACATGTGTCAAGTGTGGAGCTATTTTGAAGCAGACCTTATTAACAATAAATGAGTGTGTAAAATGTTCAGAAAAACATTTTCGTTCGGTGGAATGTCACACAATATAACACATTTAAGGAAGCATGTTACACTCGTACACCGAGTGAAGTTAAAGGAACCTCTATTGATAAAGCAATATATGAGTTTCCCGTCGCTGTTAAAACATGATGCCACGACATCTGAAAATTATGAGCAAAACCAGAATGGCTATATCGTTTACACACAGAAAACTACTGATGAAAACATAATTCAGTGAGCAAGCTATCACCTCTATATCTGTTTATAGTACCGATGCTTAAAAATCAGTGTCGATATTGAGTAAGTATTGAGTATCGAGGAATAATGTTATTATTGTGCTACTCTAATGGCCAAAGTGCCCTTTACCTTGGATCATGAGAAGCCTCTCAGGTAACACACACCACATGCATTGTCTGTTCTCGGAAGTCGCTGAAGTTTCGCATTCCACCAATGAGCGTTTCATTTCAGCCAATGAAGTCAAAGAAATCTCAAATAACCGACACTTTTTTTATAAAATGTATTATTGCCGCTTAAACAATGAAATCATATCGCGAGTACAATTTTAAATTACCATTATTAAAAGGTATTAAAACATTGACTACATAACATGATATAAATTTACTGCTTTTACCTATAAACTATACTATGGCACACGGATCACTCAAGGCCACCAAGAGATTAGCAGGAACGCCGCACTGACGCCGATGCACATTGAAGAAAGGACACTCTGAAACTATGTGCTGAACTGTTAGGATGTAATTACGGTGCTTACAGCTAGGCTGGGAATCCTTTGCAAGCAGGTAGGAATGCGTAATTGCACCATGTCCAATACTCAGTTTGGTGAGAAGTACCTGATCTTGACGAATTAGATAATTTACTGGGTAATTCTAGCTATAAATGGAGATTACGGTGTTTAATTTACTTTCGGATGTAGAATTCTTGTGCAACTTCCACTGCTTAAATATTTTATATTTCAGGAAGCTTTGGAAGTCACGACAGGGAACCTTGGATTCCTCCAGGCTTGTAGAGCGGCAAGCTGCTTCTTTATCTGCTTTATCAGCTTTCTCGTTTCCAGATATACCAATAAGAGATGGTATAAATGCCAGTATCACTCATTTATTACATGCGTTAATCTTACTATATAGTAGTAATATTGTCTGCATTAAAGAGCTTTTGGATGCAACTGGTTGATGCGCAACATTGCACTCTTGGAATCGGTGAACATAATCTAAGAGTGATGCTCAATTTCCATTATATATTCCAGGGTAAATCTTCTGTCAAAAAGCTCACAGGAGAATACAGTGAGGTAATTCGAAGGACTGTAGGAAATTGTACGCTCGGGTACAACCATTACTACCATTTATTTTTGATCCATCAGTGTACTTATGAATGAGATTTAGATGCATTCCACAGATTTCGTGAAAGACTGCTGGTGAAGGGTAATGACTGTATCCAGTTTGTTGTATTTGGCTTCAGCGGAAATGATAGGTGGGGTTTCAGGATTCCAAAAGCTGTTGCTGACAATTCTGAGTTTTATTATAAGATTTCTGTATGTACGAAGTAGGATACTAAAATCAGCTCCCCAATTTTTGGCCGATAAGGCGTTCAAAATATTCAACCGTCTTAGGCAGTAAGCTTTGAGTATTTCAAGATTTGAGATCCAGGTTAACTTCCTGTCAAACTGCAATCTAAGGATACGAATGTTACTGGCAATTGGTATGCGATGTTTGTTCATTATTAGTTTGATTTGTGGTAGTGGTTTTCTTGATTTAGAGAAAAATATGCAGTGGCTGTTTAAAGGTGAGAGTCGAAGGCTGGTACTACAGCTCCAAGTGTGAAAACTCTGGAGCGTCGATTGCAGTACGTAATTCTTGAGTTGTCCTTATTTCTCGTCCTTTACAAAGGATTATCGTCAGCGTACAAATACGCCTTAACGGTGGTCGAAGACATGAGACTATTTCATTAACGCCCATTAAAACAGTGTCATACTTAAGACAGATCCTTGAGGTACGCCATTTTCTAAACGAACACGTTGAGATAGAAACCTGTATGCTTTTACTCGCATCCGTCTGATTTGCAGAAACTCGGAAATGAACGAAATCATGTTTGCATTGAATCCAAATTCAATTAGACATCCAATGATGTAATTTTGTCGTATGTAATCGTATGGCTTTTCTATGCCAAGAGTGATCTTTGTTTGGTTTCAGAATAGGAATTACTGTTGACGTACACTATTGATCAGGAAGGCACTTGTTAAACAATATATGGTTGTAATTATTTTGTAGATACAGTAGAGCATTTTCTGGCATATGATTTATCATTTCATATGGAATGTTGTCCACCCATGGCTTTTACTGGTACAGTGTCGAAGAGCTTCCAATATTTCATCAAGGCATTTTGTTATTGAATGGTTGGTTTGTGTCAACAATATTTAGTAAGAAATTATCAGTATGGAGTTTATTTTTGTTCTGAAGAATTTCGAATCATAATTAAAATCACTTGAAAT
Source organism: Tenodera sinensis (assembly GCA_030765045.1). Lineage (NCBI taxonomy): Eukaryota > Metazoa > Arthropoda > Insecta > Mantodea > Mantidae > Tenodera > Tenodera sinensis. The sequence goes on along the minus strand of CM060964.1, from coordinate 81,888,633 downwards.
ATCTAAGAATGGCTTTGCTAAAGTATGTGCAATAATCAGAGAGTCTGTAATCGCTATATCAGAATGTGGTGAAGCAAGATGAGAAATCCTCTTTAAACTGCCAGTACTATAAAATGTTCGAAGTTTACGCCACATTTCAGATTGGGTATATCTATTGTTAAAGGAAGACACAAAAGTTAACCAGAAATTTCTCTTTCTACGCTTAACGGTTCAAGTGCAGCAGCACGAAGACGATATAAGCGATTTTGTTATTAATAGTGGGATTGCGTTTGTATTTGTAGTATGCTTTATTCTTTAGCTTGATAGCTTCTCTGCAATCTTGGTTCGAACAAGGAACGTGAGTGTGCATGGATACATAAGATCTTGTTGGAATACGAAGTTCAGCCTGATTTATGATACCAGTAGAAATGAGATCGACAATTGGATCAATAGGCGAATTGGAAAATGTTTTGGGCTGTAATAGTTTGTTTACTGTTGGCTTTAAGTAAGTTTCAAGATCGATAGTGTATATACGGGTTAGGAGTACAATCAACTGAAGTAGTGGTAGGAAAATAATCACTTCCGTAAGGTTTGGAGTACACCGACAAATAAACACTAGAGCAATGCTGGGGAAGCAAATGAAGACGTCGATGTTACCGAAGGAGTTAGAGGCAACACTGTAATGAGGTGACTTAGGAGAGTTTAAAAATACTAAATCATAGGTAGGAATAAGTTTCTCAATTATTTTACCATCGGAATCTGTGATATTCCTACCTCAGAGCAGGTTATGACTCTTAACATCATCAAGTATAACGTAGGTTGTGGTAATTGAGATATTAAGTCAGAGCAATAAAATCAATATATACACTGTTAGAAAAATAAGCGTTACAGAAACAACTGGATTCAGTTAAAAACATTGACACAGCCTCCAGGCATGCTATAAGGGACACTTGTTTATGGGGTATGTTATTGCTAGTATACGTGACTACACCACCATTGGCATGACGAGTGTCAAGACGATTGCGTGTATAGCCAAAATAATTTCTTGTTTAAGCTATGTTTTGATGCTTGAAATTAGTTTCCTGTAAACAGGTAATGTTGGGTTGGTGTGTGACTATAAGAATTTGTAAATATTAGCTTCACGTGGCGTGAAAAACAGCGTATCAACATATCCTCTATGTGCTCTCTCACTCTGTTAGTTTTCTTGTGACATTGGTCTTCTTAGAGGTAAATGTCCAAGCCTGCAATGCGAATGCTTTGTTGGAGAAAACGTGACAACGTTGCTTTTCGCGACACTGAATATCTCCATTTGCTCACCTGGCTTTGATGCACCATATGTTAACCATTAGAGCACCACGATTGCACTTTGTCATTAGCAAACATTAGAACTCAGTATACCCAAGGCATCAGAGGAAACGCATCTTAACTTTCTCAATTACCATCTGCATAGGCAATATTGATCAGTAATGGGGATGGTATGGCGTTAGCAGGTAGTCCTTCCTGTGGGTTAAGCGCACTGCCCTAGACAAGGGGTTGCTTAATTGGTATCAATAGTAATCCTTATTTGAATTAAGGTCATCCCGAGAATGAGGATAACTCGTACAATACCTGCCAGCATTAAAATACATATCCTTTATTTGGTATAGCACTTGGGTCTTCCACAACTATCTATAAGCACCAAAAATAACAGTAGCTACTAGAAACTTTCCTTCTGTTATCACACGTTCACCTGCAACAAGGTGTTGTTTGCCTATCCCTTTTATAGAGGTATGTTTCTGTAGAAAAGTGAGCTGCAATGCACAAGGTGAAAACAGACTCCATCACATCTGAGCGGCTTTCATCTATCTCCTTATCACATCTTACTGTTCTATGTTAGACCTTCCTCTACCTCTGTCGCTGCTCTCGTAAAGTTAACTTCGTTTGGCACGCAAGCCGCTTGATACACAGTTTGCTACAACAGCGCATACTTATTACAAGCCCGGACTCACATTTCCCTATTTCATTGTTTGGGCAGTTGCGAGAGGTGGAAAATGTAGAAACAGCAATTGTTACAACTCTTCTCTATTTCCTTGGATGACTCTCTGCGGGATTAACTTACTCTCACTTTCTCTAATACGTATTTACCAGTAAGTACAGGAAGTGTTGCATTCCACCCAAAAACTCAATACCAAGATTTCACCAGAAATACAATGGTGATTTGAGATTCCCTGAGCTTGAAAAAAACAATAAAAAAAAAAAGAATCATAAAAAAGAGTGTGTCTTTGAACAGCATAGCTGAAAAGCGAACTGTCTCATAATTCGCGGACCAAACTATCCGAACCACCAGTCACCTAGCAACCCAGGAAAACCGAGAAAAATCCTTGGGGCAGGTTATTCGTCACCGAGGGTTTCAAGCAGTACCATTCACAAGACTATTTTATTATATCTTATAACTTCTGATTTATTAATAAATTTATAACTGTTTCCGTAATAACAATGAGAAGCATAAGGCGCCATAAGTCACTGAAATGGCAAGCTGGGAATCCTCTTGAGATAACCGCAAAGTATATACAACCCTAATGCGGTCCTTATGCGCTACAGACCGCCGGTAACTGACAACAGTAAAGCCGTTCTGTAAAACACGAAGGATATGAAAGAAAAGAGGAATTTTAGACACACACATTCTTTTATCAATATAAGTCTCGGCCTACTTCAAGACTACCCCACTAAATGTCTTACATCATACTTACAAACCGTAATTTCTTAGCTGCATCTAAAATGCAATTCTTACTGTGAGACTTGGTAAATCCTAAGAATTATGTTCCCTTTTCTAATTTTTAGAACTGGCGTATGTCTGTACTTGCAGGGACTCCGGCTTCTGGACTTCCTGATTTCCAGGAACTGGAACCTTCAGCTAATGGATTTCTTACTGTCCAGATTCACTCGAACGCCTAATTACCTTAACTACACTAACTTAATTACTTTTCCTTAACATGGAACTTGGCTAGCTAATGAATTTTCTACCTGACACAATTGCCACTTGTACATCTTATATTATGCATTTATTTTAATGTATTAAAATTATTTATTGAAATTGTTTATCCATTTCCCTGTAGTTTCTTTATAAAGGCTGTATTCTTAGCAGTTAATAATTCCGGGGTCGCATTGGTGGGAATAACTAAACGGCTCAGCAATGGTTCTTCGATAGTATTTAAAGGAATGCCCAAAACCGGTTTCAGTCCAGTAAATCACTGAGAGGTTCCTTTTCCTTACGTATCAGGGGGTCTTATTTTTCCTTACCTAAGATTACCATACTCCCAGGCACCTAAATAAGAGTAATGTTGATGTGTTTTACCGCCTGTAAATGGTTTATTAGACACCTATGGTGCCTTAGGCATGATAAATGTCTAAATGTCGTTCTGAAGCTTATTAGTTCAGTCCACATTCCAACATTTCATTATATGTCAACAGAAAACATTTATAAACAAACTTAAATGTTAGCATATCTCTTGCTAGAACTATTTATCAGAGGGTATAGGTTATACGATTCTAAAGAAATGTGATATCCAAAAGTAAGGGTCTTTCTAAGACAACGGGTATTCTAATTATAATTATTTGATATTTTTCAGCAGGCGGACGTTGCACAACGGCATTTATAGCTCATAAAGGCAAATACTGCTTGGTAATTTCATTTAAAATAAAATTATAACCCTTACTGATTATACCCTCTGTTTATACTTCAGAGTGACCATATCTCTATGATTTAGTCGGTTACGTAAGTTATTTAACAATCGATTATGCGGGTAGTAAATTATTACAATTTTTCCATTACCTTCTGCAGTTAGTAACATTACTGCCGCATTATTTGTTGGTAAAGTGAGCCAACAATTGCGCTATTAGCGAAAGCAAATTATCTCTATTTGTGTCGTACGAGTTTCTCCACAGCATTTCATTAACAGACTTTAATAGGTTTCTAAATTACAGCGATGGCCGCAAATATAATTAACAGTTTTTGTTTTAGCTTGAATGTGAACCAAAACTACACTCGGTCACATTGTCAGATTTTGTGTTTCAATCACAACCGCGAAGGAAAAATATGTACACTTACACAAAACTGAAGTCTCTGGCAGAAAGCCATATGCCACAAACTTCCGTTATTGTATCGAACCTGACGTATAAAAGAAAAAAAATCTTGGAAATGAGCATGCCCAGAGAATGTCCGGAAATATCTAAAGTACCGAATTTTTTCAAGGCTTTCTTTTTTCTTCTTTTATAGTATGCAGAAATGGAGCAGGCTAAGAAAGAAGACAAGCTACGTGATCGTAGATCCAAACAAAAGTAATATTTGCTCGCTACATTTTTCTTTGTATACTTTAATAATGTATTTATATTAAACAAGTTCTGACATTGGGGCACTGAAGTTACACAATCTGTTCCATAACCCTCTTTTTACCAGACAGGGCCCTTTTGTTGCGTCTCTGGGGAACCAGTGGACCACGCCATTCATATCATATCCCATTCCAACATCCAATCCCGCAACATTCCCTCTTCTTCCTTAACTGGAGCTCTCACACCACAATGTCCAACTTGGGTGAAATGCGACAGTCATAAGGGATGAAACTTTAGTTGCGAGAGAGATGGAGAAAGAGGAAGACCACAGGAAGGATTTTCTCTTTAAACCCTCGTGCAGTGCATTGCATTTGCATTATGCATACCAAAGCATTTCGTTCCGTGATATAAAAGTTTCATGAAGCAGCTATTAACTGAATATAAAAGCATAGTAAGAAGTGAGGTAAGAAGATAAAGAAGAAGAAAGGAAGGACAAAAGATGGTATACTTTACTGAAAGAAGGAAGATACTTTGTCAAGTGTTTAGGAAATGGGTGTGAGAAGTGAAGCCTGACTTGCAAGGTAGATTGTTTTGTGTTGGGAATGAAAAGACACACTGTTCCTTGGTAAATGGGGAAATAGTAAAAGATATCACCTCCCTCTTTCGATCTTCTATTTCTACATCCATTCTACATTTTCCATTAATTCTTTCTTTCCCCATCTTTACTTTATAGAATATGAACTTAAAGAATAACCTTCTTGCTTGGATATGATCTGTCCTTGAAACAAAATGTAAACCCTTGATTCATGATTTTTCAAAATTTCTTGTATTGAAATATAAACACAGTAGATCTCTTTCTATTTATGTATTTGCTTATATATAGTTATTCATTCATTCATTCATTCATTCACTCACTCACTCACTCACTCACTCACTTACTCACTTACTCACTCACTCACTCACTCACTCACTCACTCACTCACTCACTTATTCGTTGATTCGTTCATTTATTTGTTTGTTTTTTGCTTTTTTTGTTTGTATCTGACTGTCTGCCTGCCTTCCTGCCTGTCTGTCTGTCCGTCTGTCTCTCTGTCTGTCTATTTATTTATTCATTTATTCCTTTCCATTTATATTGACTAGATGATTGCCCAGCTCTACATTGCATAAGGTCGGCAGCTAGTCTGACGATACCAGCTTGTCTTTTGGACGAAGACTGTAGCGCCAGAGATTTTTATTGCGTTTAATAATTTATAAATTTCAGTCCAACAGTGTGAATGCTGTAGAATTCATCAATTTAAAAACAACTCTACTCATTCTCATTTAAATGATTTGTTTAATGTAATTAAACGAAGTGATATTTGGCACGGCTTTAAATGAAGGTTTTCCCTTAAGCATAATATATTGAATATAAACATTAATGCTCAAGGGTCGTTCGTTCAAGTGAGGTAGCGTAAGTTTCACAGGTAATGAAAATGTTCCAAAACTGATCCTAAAAATGGCCATAAATACACCTACATAAATACGGTATACTTAATTTTAAGGCTAGCGTAGTTTCATCTAATTTTTTTCCCACCTGCCTGTTTTGAAAAACCATATTGGGGCCTGGTTTGCATTTTATATGATTTATTTTAATGGCAGGATAATTGCTATTAATTTAATTGACAAAATATCGAACTCATTTGTCTTGAAAGTTGTTAAGACTACCGTAAAGCTACCCAGTCATTTCAGAACGAACTTATTTCGGTTTCTTCTACACTGTCTACCGCGCTTCTTTTGGACCGTACTCTCCAATTCATGAGTTAATTATATGCACAGTGAAGCTGCCTGTTTTAGAAACACTTATTTGAGTTCTGAGGCAACTCCGAGTAGACTATAGCCGACATTACATTCTGTATTCACTAACTCCATCATAGGCAGAGGTCAATAGTGGTGGTAGATACGTGGGCTGATGTTGAAGCCAAGAGGTGTTACGTATGTATTTATCCATCAAGAAGTTTCTTAACTAATTTATCCTCATTGACTTCAAAAGATTGAATGTGCTTTCTTCTATACCTTGAAGCAACAGAAACGCCCCACTGATCATGCTACACTGACAGCCGTGCTAACGCATTGCAGCAGAGACGGTAGTTTTTTAAATGCCTCCGGTCAAATATGCAGCTAACTGTTAACCCCTGTTTACATGACCTATAACGCAAGGAGTGTACGCGTCTGCATGTATACTACGTGCTTTTAACTGAACGTAATCTTGTATGAACTGTCTTTCCTGTATATCAGTATTACTGCTCTCCGAGGCTAGGAAATATTTCTAGACCCGCCAATTTTCTGACACGCTTGTTTTTATACTTCATTGCCCTATTGTTCTATGTGATCTTTTTCTGATTCAAGAAATTATATTCTAAAGTTCACACCAATGTGCCATTGCCTCTATTTTCTACAATTTCTGTTTCATAGAAAGTAATCTCTGAATCTTTCGCATTATGTCTCAAGTGATACACTCTCACGAGCCGTATATCTGCTTAACTGTTATTTATTGCCATCTGCAGCTGTTCATTGCAATACTGTGATTGCTTTTAGCTTGGCCTCCTTAGACAGTTATCTCTGTGAAAATCGGTAGCAAATTTTTGGCTACCTGGGTTCAAGTTCTTCGTAACGGGTTTTCCAGCTTTGAGCCCGTTTCATTACATTTATTTTAGCTGTGAACTAAGCTTCTGTTGTTATTATAAATACAATGGTATGTATGTTCACTTCTTCCCGGTTATACAGTTAAATAACTTAATTCATTGTCAATACTCACTTATAGGTGAAAAGATGATACCACACCAGCATTCGTCTACCAACAAGAGAAAAACAAAAACAGCAGGTCAGAGTTGGTGGTCGACGGAAATCGAATATGAAACCTCCTGAATGCAAGCCTCACACGTTACCACGAGCCATCACACTCGGCAATAAGTAGATATAAAACAGACATAATTTAATATAAGTGCTGAGTTAATAGTTAATATAGTAGACATGATTTACTTTATGGGAAACGCCTGATTTTTTTACTTACTTTAACTGCATATCTCTCACTGGTGCCTGAATTGTCTAGCTAATTGTAGATATCTTTACACAGTTTTTTATGTTAGACATAATACTGTCTGGTTTTCCGAACTATTATCTCACTCGGTTGTCACTGTCACTTAATAACCTAGTTCAAACTCCTCTCAGGCTTTACTTAACTCATACTATCACTTCAAGAATGTGAACTGGTTCAATTGTCACTATGAGTTCAGTTTCTTTGCGTTGTAGTGAAATATGCGCGACGCAGCCTTTTCTTCCGTAAGCTTCACATGCTGGGGAGTCGAACACAAGGACTCTCGAATTCATTGAGTAAAAGCACTCATTGGAAGTCGCCCCAATTGTCACATACTCGCTCAGATAACGACTAGCTTACCAACTCACAGAAGTACTTGCTTTGCGAATCTAGCTCACTCTGGAATCCCACAACACTGACTTGCTTCACGAGAACGCTCACTTATATAGCCGTAGAAAATTTCCTCGCAGTTCTAGAATGTCCGAGAAGGAGAGGCATCCAGAAGATTCTAGTTATCTGGCGATAGCGCTTATCGTTTTGAGGTTGGCAAAAGTTCTGACTGTCTGTGTACAGGGCCGACATTCCAATAACCTTAGGCTTAGCCGCTGCGTCACAATATAATAAATCCTTTTGGGTTGTCTGGCTTATTCACCTTGAGAATTCTCGGCCATTTATGTAACTTAAATACTTTTTTGCAAAAAATAATTTATTGATATTGAAGCTGGTATACCTTTATTAAATACAATAACGATGCACTTGGATAAGCTCTCACTTAGTCTGCTTTAGTCCTGTTTGGGTATCGTGTATAAAATGAGCTCTTCTATGGATATATTAGGTTCTTTATATGTATATTTCGCGCGTTTGGCCACGTCGATGTGGTATTATAACAAGAATGTTGCATGGGTGGAGCAATTCTAAGACACTTGTGATCGCAATGGTTTTAATACACGTCAAAGGCGTTTGGCAATTTCTATCTCAACAATTGGTAACTTGGAAGCCCGAAAAAGGAAAGAGACTTTACGACGTTATGGTTAGTAATACTATATGCAATTTGCTAAGATCGTCATTCTAATACTCAAGATCTATCCTACATAATTATTACGCTAGCGGAAGCATCTGACCTAAGAGTAAATGTGTTACTTATGGTACGAGGCTAAAAGTAGGGTTTTATTTTTCCAGTGGGAATATTTGCTACACGAGGTCGTACACCGTGTGCAGCAAAACTACAAGGAAAATAGTCACTTCTAACATGCGTGGCATACACTATCTTTAGATATTCCCGAAATGTGTAAAATAAGAATCCCCAAGGCATGTCTCCTACATAGGGGGTATTCGAGCTGGTATGTCCTCCAGCCGCAACTAAGACCACTGAGGAGTGCACGAAGGGCTGCCGTGGGTCAGCGCTCTGCCTCTCCCGACCGAAAGGCGGCAACTTGAACTTTTAGGGACGCTATATTTCCATCAGGATAGCTACTCAATTGGCATCATCAGGGTCTGTGCGTCCTGCTGATGCTGGGAGGCCGGAGTGCACTGAGGCTCCTGAGGTCCCTCGGGACCAACTGAGGAGCTACTTGAAGGGAAGGTAGCGGTTCTAGGTTGCAATGACCACGTTCACCGGCCAAGAGGGACTCAGTGCGCTTACCACGTCCCACCCTGCGGAACTGCACCCCGCTTATTACATCCGTTGTGGGCAGCGGTCTTGTGGTAGGCCTAGGCCCAGCATCAGGCTGTTGTGCCGCGGACTTTAGCTTAGTATTTAGAAATCTTACTTCCCGCCCTAGTCTGCGTTTTAGTAGGAACAACGAAACTATTAATATTATATTGCATACTTATGTAAGGTTTGAGATCGTCATATATTGTTAGCAGCTTTAGTTAATCAACCTATGAAGCGTACAGAGGCATCGAGAATGCAATGCCCATCAAGAGTATCAGTCATGGATTAGCATTCCAAGGGCTTGAGACTGAGATGCAAGATTATATGATAATACCACCAAAATGTAACCAAACTGATCTTTGATACAGTGGAATCCTTAAATGCATATAAATCCTTTGTATGGCTATAAGAGAATATATTTATCACTAGACAGCGGGAGTGCGGCATCTTTAGCACAAGTTATGTGTACCTGGACTGTTCCGTGGCGAGTAAGCAACTCACGGGGTGTGTATCAGACATATGTCCTGAGTATATGAATTGTCTTACACACAATAATCGTACATTTCGTACGTACCGAAGTGAAGCGATGTCGACGAAATATTTTGCGTTCCTTCACTGGAGGTACGAAATTGGTAAATACTCTTTAAATATTGTTACTTCTCCTCGAATATGTTGAATTGTATATTTTTCCAGAAATGTTCTAAAGTGTGGATTGCCCAAAGTTCTAAAAGGAGTGTTCGCATGTATCATCATGTCACACAAGTCTTTATTGAATCGTGACCGAGTATTTGAACTCGATTGATTCTTGTTTGAATTGGGTTCAACGTTTCTTTATGTCCTTTACTCTTACAGTGGCTTTCAAACTAGTACCTCTTAGTTCATAAGAATCTGAAATTACACACGGCACATAACGCCTCCTTCTCGGAGAAACATATCGTGTCCGAACTGTTCCACCAAATAATTTAGTATTGCACATCGTGAGCGAGTTGTTTTAGGCATTGTACTAAAAAATCGCTTGACACGCACAACTCTTCAGTATGTCAACTAGACGCACTAGGAATAGTGAGATTTCGATGCACGGAACTGTACGGTGAGAAGATGGGTTGAGACGTACGTCGCACTGTGCCGTCTGTATGGTCAACAGCAATCGCCGTATTACAAAAATTTGTCGCTACTGCTGTTGAACTGAGGGTAGTGGTAAGGTCTAGTGCGCTTAACAAATTTCGTCAGATCCTTAAGTTTACTATACATCCGCTAGAGTACGGTTAGAGTGCGATGCAGCATGCTACGATGCGATAATAATCTCGTCAATACCAGTCAGCATAAAAACTTCTACAGATGGAGCTGGGGTCTCCCTCAGTGTTGCCCGCTGTCATATTAATCGTGGTTAACCACGCGTGATCAAAAGAAATTCAAGACCAAATAAATTTGGATAGGAGAACTGATTAACATTGGCCATAATATGATCCAAGGAATTTGGGGCAAGCTTGTGGATTGGATATATGCAGTGCTACAAAGGCAAGTCATATGGAGCAATGGTATTAGTAGTACATGAGAGATGAAGGTGCACTGACATGTTTATTTCAATATTCAGTTAAATCTGGTTTATACTTTTTTCACAACTTAAGTTCCCTTTGTATAAGTAGTTTATAACACTGTCTAAATGTATTATTAATTGAGAAGCACGCTTTTGTTTGTTTGTGACGTACATGAATGGTATTATCCCTAATGGGATCGAGGATTCAGATGCTGTGCAAACTAATTTATACTGAGATGCTACGTGCATATAGACATAATAGTTTGACAAAGGGGTCGCTACATTGTAGGACTTGTTGCCGCCAACCACTAAGCGTATGTCGTTTGGTTGGGAGAGGTCCGAAGAGGCACTGCTATTACCAAAAGGCCCTGGAACCACTAACAGGATGTTGGTTGCATTGAAACTTTCTAGAAACTTACAAGTCTGTGAAAACCCAGCCCTTATATAAAGGAGCAGCTGGTGTGTTGGTCACGCAGTTGCGACTGTAAGCGCGAAGCAAGTAGAGAGAGAGAGAGAGAGAGAGAGAGAGAGAGAGAGAGAGAGAGAGAGAGAAAGAGAGAAATTTTTCTGTGGCAAGTAACCGCATACTTAAGAGTGCTTCAGAAGTAAGACAGCGTGGTCCTCTGTTTGAGTACCACAGAACTGTTCGTGAAGGGGCAAATGCGCTGATTGATTGCTATGGAATACACACACACACACACATGCACACACACAAAAGAAAAAGAACCACTCAGGACCAGAGGTCAAATGTTTGTCAAACTAAAATAATATTTAATTACTCCTTAATACATCAGTACATCACTTAAGCAAACAGTTTTAAGGAGTGCAGTTTAGAAGTTTGACTTTACATTATGTGGGCAGTGTTAAGATAAACAAGTGGAAGTTGGTAGAATGTTGTGAGTGATGAAATACAGATGAAGATGAAAATTGAAGATTTAAACATCACAAATTCTGACGATTAAAAATCATTCTAGTTGCAGCACCTACACACCTGAAGACAGAAATCTCATTACACATCCTAGAACATATCCTGACAGTTATTCATGCAAGTAACACGTATTCCGATCCAACTATTCCACCACAATTATTAACGATGCAAAAATCACCACCTTTTATTAACAAGAAACCTATATTATGTCAACTATACAAGCTCACAGAATCCTCGTAGGTTACAGGAAATACTGCTTTCCTAAGATACGAAATAAAAGTTTGTCTTGTAACATCGGACCCTAATGACCTAGTTGTCGACGGGCCCTTAAACACCACTCACTCACTCACTCACTCACTCACTCACTCACTCACTCACTCACTCACTCACTCACTCACTCACTCACTCACTCACTCACTCACTCACTCACTCACTCACTCACTCACTCACTCACTCACTCACTCACTCACTCACTCACTCACTCACTCACTCACTCACTCACTCACTCACTCACTCACTCACTCACTCACTCACTCACTCACTCACTCACTCACTCACTCACTCACTCACTCACTCACTCACTCACTCACTCACTCACTCACTCACTCACTCACTCACTCACTCACTCACTCACTCACTCACTCACTCTTGTATTACACTTGCCACTGCTTTTGCAAATGTTTGCAACACTTTCCTCTCCAGTATAAATGACATTAAGGAAGTCTACCTTTTCTTTCTCATACATTACTTTAAGTGCAACGGGTCGACTTGCAAAGTATATTTCAAGAATGGAGACCAAAGTATAAATCAGTTCTATTTTCCCAGAAAACTCCTTCAAGGGCTCCAAAACTGTATCTGCCATTTCCGCTGGTTTGCTTGGAGGAATCTCCTGCTGATATTTTTCTCTTCTCACACCATTCCACCCGGTATTTCGCTTGGCGTTAAGATTGCGTGATAAATCTCTCCAAGTTTTGCACGGCCACGGAAAGCTATGAATTTAAAGGAAAGAAAAAAAGTCGTGTTACCTTTAGACTTGTTCAGCGCAGCTGATGCCAGCCGTCTCTCGGACGAAGATGCTCCACACGCAGTGAAGGCCATGACTTCTGCAAAGCAATAAATCAACTGTGGCACATGAAATGTCCGTAGATTCTCCTCTTTTCTCAAAGGTTTCTCGTTATTTCTCGGAGGTGTGCTGCATTACAATGGAGCAGTGTGCAACAGTCACAGTGCTTTACTCAATATCTCGTTTGTTCACACGCTGAAACCTGCGTATTTCTGTTATCACTTTGGACGGGACTGCAATGCAAATGCATATTCCCTCTCTGCTGTTAGAACATATGCTCACTTTGTGTAAGAGTTAATTACTAAGTTTCCAATAGGGTAAAATATAAATACTTTATGTTGCATATACCAAGCGAGATGGCTCCGCTGTAACATGTGAGGGTCGCATTCGGGAGGTCGTCGATTCGCTTCCCGAGGCCGATTTTCCTGACCCATGTGCCTCTTTCCCCGGGTCACTAGGCGAAGGATAATTACATCCTCTGAATTTCCTGTCCTTCCTTTTCACTTAATCACTTCATTCATCCTTCATCCCGTTGGTTCTTTCAGAGTCGCAAGTGCTAGCTAAGGTGTTAGCTGCTGCTTGGAAGGGACGATATGCGCGCTGGAACTCCTTTCATCCCGCATTATCCGTGATATCCGGGTAGGGGAGCGGCACATAGGGGCCCTGAATACCACTGGGTCCCCCTGAAACGTCCCGGAAGACTTAAAGTCCTCGAGGTATCGTCAAACTTGGGAAATCTTTGGGACCACTGCCAATGTCCGTACCATAAATCTGGATCTCGCCGCTTGATGTCTCCTCTCACCTCATCCTTCCTCCCGGGGGTGACCCCTTGGGAGCACAGGTACAATAAGCCTAGCTTCAGTGCCGAACCCCCTCTGTATTTCTCTTATTACTGTGTTGCATATAATACATATCTTGCCCATTTGTCAATAAGCGTAATATTTTATCAGTTTTACAAACCAAGCTGCATATTCGCCTATTTTGCATATATATTTCAAAAATATACTATTATTTTGTTAATTTTATTTTCATATTGGATATAAAATATAATATTTTCGAATAATACAACCCATCGAGCCGGTCTTAAAACTTGGCAACATTGATGGTAGTTCACAGGCAAAACAAGGAACAGGTGACGTCACATCGGTAAATCCCCATTATTATTTTTATTATTATTGTTATTGTTGTTGTTATTGTTGTTATTGTTATTGTTATTATTGTTATTATTATTATTATTATTATTATTATTATTATTATTATTATTATTATTATTATTATTATTATTATTATTATTATTATTATTATTATTATTATTATTATTATTATTATTATTATTATTATTATTATTATTATTATTATTATTATTATTATTATTATTATTATTATTATTATTATTATTATTATTATTATTATTATTATTATTATTATTATTATTATTATTATTATTATTATTATTATTATTATTATTATTATTATTATTATTAAAACTATACCATAAGTACCTTTAAAATATAATGCCGAAATTATTGATGCCTAAAGTTTATAGTTTTATAAAGGATTAACAGGAAGTAGATAAATAATTGCAATAAGTAGTTTTGGTACGTTAAAGTCAATGCATAATGTAGTAGTGGTGGTGGTGGGAGCAGCGGTGGCGGTGGCGGTGGTGGGGGTGGTGGTGGTGGTAGTGGTGGTGGTGGTAGTGGTGGTGGTGGCGGTGACGGTGGTAGTGGTGGTGGCGGTGGTGGTAGTGGTGGTGGTGGTAGTGGTGGTGGCGGCGGTGGCGGTGACGGTGCCGGCGGCGATGGTGGTGGTGGCGGTGGCGATTGCGGTGGCAGTTAATTTGGGGATCTTATTGAATGCTCAATATGCCCTCGCGCTTCGACCTATGGGTATTTTGTGTCTTCCCTAGTCCCATCACAGGAATTCCAGTTCTTTGGTTTTTATATAATTCAGTACTTCTTTTCCTGATACGAGATGTTTACACCTATCCAGTGCCGAAGTCCCAGAGAGCTGACACTTTTTCCTGCCTAGAGCCTCGCAATTCAACAGTAAATGACTGGCGGTTTTTCTTGCTGTTTGCAAAGCCTGCAGCTGCTATCACCGTGGATGATACCTACAGTTCGCAAATGCTTCAAGAAGTATCCATGTACAGTAGTATCCCTACTGCCTTCCTTATTCCACCTCTAGTGCCTGTAGACGCTCTGTGGGATCTTCATGGCGTTTGAGGCCATAAATTTGCCACTGGGTGTATGCAAAGACTAAAGACTTGCTTGCTTAATCATAACGGGTGCCTTTAAAAATACCCCAACAGTTGCGTTGGAAACCCTTTTGGAGCTTCTACCATTCCATCTTTACATAAAAGCAGAAGCAATTCTAGCTGCCTATAGGTTAATTAATACAGAAAACTGTAGAAGGGTCAGTCATGGGCTTGAACTTACCCTAATCCAGGAAAATGTAGAAACTAACTCAAATTTGGCAATGATAACTTATTATTGCTTTGAACACTTATTTGAAGACCATTTAGGGAATCGGGAAGAATAGTCTAGCAAGCAAAGCCCAGAGAGATTCCGGAACCATCTGACATTATTTATAGATGATTCGAAAGTTGGGAAACCCTCTGGAGCTGGAATTTTTGGTACGTCCCCTAAGACAGAATTTAGTTTCAGATATACTAGTGTTTTTCAAGCAGATATTTATGCAATCCTTGCTTGTGCACAAAGAAGAGTAGAAAAGAGTTGCCCAGGTAAACACCCACTCATCCTCTCTGATAATCAAGCTGCCTTAAAGGCACTAGACTTGTGCCAATTTAATTCCAAATTGGTTTGGGAATGTCTTCAGACCTTACAAATCCTATCCCAACACAACTCACTAAAGTTGGGATGGGTGCAGCGCCATAAAGATATTGAGGGCAATGAAAAAGCGGACAAAATGGCCAGGAGAGCAATGACAGAGCCACCTTTT
Source organism: Tenodera sinensis (assembly GCA_030765045.1). NCBI lineage: Eukaryota > Metazoa > Arthropoda > Insecta > Mantodea > Mantidae > Tenodera > Tenodera sinensis. The sequence goes on along the minus strand of CM060964.1, from coordinate 81,873,130 downwards.
GGTCCACATCCTTTCTGCAGAATGAGTAAAACTCGTGTGAGAACTGCAGTTAAAAATGGCCCAGAGAGGAACATTAGAAGAGATGGAACAGGATCTCTGGACAAGCAATATGTAAATACGTGTGTAATGTAAGAAGTATAGGTTGAAATTTGTCCTGAGAGTAAGGGGTCATTAGTAAACCTCTGTGTTAAGGGTTCACGTAAAGACAATTAGGCCAGTGTAGCTAGATAATTAAAGTTACAATTTAACCCAGTTGACCAGTATATCACTGGTATCCAGGGTGCTCAGCCAACATAGGCGTTTAGAGTTGAAATAATACTCAATTTTCTTCTGCTTGCTTTTACTCTTTGCCACATACTAAGAGTATAAAAGAAATAACGTGCACAAGGTATCAATGAGCCATGTCAAACCGTAATCAAGATGTTAATTTTTTATTCATGATTATTTTTGATGTGGTTATATGAGATGCTCTTGGGACCTATGGATTGCCGGATCGCTCATAAAACTCTAATTTCAGCTTAGTATACAAACATAAGATGGACTCCGTAGCACAGTGGTAGCGCGCCTGCCACTAGTGCGGAAGACCCGGGTTCGGTCCCCATTACCAGCGTGGGGATTTTAACCCCACTGGAAGGTCTTGCACGGGTGCACTCAGCCTCGTTAGGTTCCTGAAGGGTCAATTGAGGAGCTACTTGATAAAGAGGTAGCTACCCCAGGTGGTGAAGACCGCATAACGAGCCACCAGTTTTCGGGGCGCTGACTACGTCCCACCCTCTAGTTCTGCACCCCACTCGTGACACCTGTAGCGGGCAAATGGGGGACGCAGCTGCCAGGCGGTAAGCCTTGGCCCACGAAGGGCCCTTGCACTAGAGGCATTTTTTAATACAAATATAGAAAAACTGCTGCACAAACATTTCCTAATTTTAATTAGTTTAATATAAAAATTCGTTCATGTGATATTCAACTTGAGTTATGGAAAACAATTAATTTTAGTTCAACTACCTCATATTCGTTAACAGGGGCACGATGATTCTTAAATCCTTAATCCTTATTAACGTGGTGCTTTACTTAAATGACACACTACCAATTAAATCCACATTTACGGCTTTAACATTTGTGATATTAAAATAAACTTGTTGTGTAGCATATTTAAAATATTCACAATCTACGAAATTTCTCCTATGCATTGTTTTAAAAAATTTTTGGAATTACGACCTTTACACACGCAGCTGTTGTGATAAGCGTTTTAATGGCGTTCTGAGACTAGGTTCTAGGCTGGCACTGTTGAAAAGTAACGTTTTCTCATAACGTTATGTGCGATTGAGTTGATGATATTTAGTTTCGAAACAAAATGAATGCATGGATCTCTTAAAAGAAATTGGTAAATCTGAAGACTTTCTCTGAAAAAATCACACACACACACACACACACACACACACACACACACACACACACACACACACACACACACACACACACACACACACACACACTCCTGCGATTCGATTACAATTTAAACTTTAGACAAACACTCGGTTCCAAACTTAGTATTTTATCAGTCAAAAAGCCATAAATGTTAACTACATTGCATCTAAATACTCCAATTTGAATTTTCAGAATTTTAAAACATACCGACTAATGAACCAACATGAAGTTGTACAGGCACATATGGCTAACCTTGAAGTAATGGTGCGAATTGCGACAGTGTCTCCGAGGGCGAGGGCGTTGGGCCGTGCTGGATGATTTTCATTAGTACATAAGTTTAATATCTTTCAAGGATGAGACACGAAGATTTTGAAGAAAATTCCTGCACCTTAAGCTACTCTTTACATGGAAACTTTTTTGAAAATTTTGGTTTTCTCAAAAATGATTCTAACGATTTTTATTAAAATGCCTATTTTCAATATATATTTATGACAAATGAAATGTAGGTATATGTTGAATTTTCTGGCCATAGCCTACGTAGTCCTGTTTACTCGAAATGACTTTTGCATAACTGGTAAACCTTAAGAGATACTAACTACACAAAAAAATGTAGATCTCGCTAAAACACACCAGTTGAGTCCAAATACATTTTTGTGGCTTCTCTCAAATGAAAGGTGGTTAGTCAGATGTTTATCTCTTGGCCGTGCAAAGTGAATGGAATTTCAAAGCTTTAAATGATTTAACTATCGCTCAAAGCCTACTGTGTTAGCATACTACAAGAAAATCAGCAATAAGATAATTTCTGCAAATGCTTATCTGGAAAACACAAACTACATAGAAGAATAAGTGTTTGTAAGAATAGTTTTTCCAAGAGTAGAGAAAGTCATGTGAGTGCAACACATCAGATTCTTCTCATGTGATAAAGTACATACAAGATGCCTTGCCTAACAGAGGACTTTGCAATGCTGCAGTTATATAGTGTCCCAAAATTAGACCAACAAACTGTGGGAGCTGATAGATAACATTGTGTTAAACAATTTTTGTTAAGGAAAGATTTTTTGCTTTCGTTTAAGAGCTAGACGAGTTAATATCATAGATTACTGCCTCCCAAGTATTTACGGCAAAATTAACAACGCAATTAGTATTGCTTTTATATTAGTAAGGCACACAATCTTAATGAAAGAAACAAACACAACACAAACAAAACAAAAACATCTCATCGTTTACAGTTAATCACAGCGTTACTATTCAAAATTAGACCGACAAACTTTTAAACCAGAGAAACGGCTGGTGTCTTTGCGAGAGTTCGGCAGGATAAGGCACGCCGAGTACTCTTTGTGTTAATCGCAATGGGCGTGCGTTCCAACACTTACTTTGAATAGTAAAGCTGTGATTAACTGTAAACAATGAGATGTTTGTGTTTTGTTTATGTGTTCTGTGTTTGTTTCTTGGAAATTGTGTGCCTTAGTGAGATGAGTGCAATACTAATTTGCATTGTTGATTTTGCCGTAAATACTTAACTGCGTGGGAGGCAGTAATCTATGCCATTAACCCGTCTAGCGCTTAAACGGATCACCAGAGCAAGAATCTTTCCTTAACAAAAAATGTTTAAAATAATGTTATGTATCAGCTCCCAAAGTTGGTCGGTCTAATTTTGGGACACCTGTATTTAACTCCGAGCATCTAGTTAACCGCAATATCTGGTTAACTGTAAACTAGTTCTGTCAGTGGATCATTTTTCAGTAACATATATCGACGGTTACCATTGCTTATGCCATCATTGTTTCGTTCGTTAAATAGAGGAGTATAATAGATACTTTACTATGTAAATACCTGATCAGAGCCTTCCTTAGAGAGATAATCTTTCATAAATAGAATTTTCCATGTGACCTACAGGATGCCTCTCCGATATGGGATGAGTGGAGCTAGGATATAGAAATCGTAAGGTAATTTAATATATATGTACAAAAGTATTGTTACCTACGATGTGGATTGCATGGCACAGTGCAGAACTGTGTATGTCATGTATTATCCTTTTTTTTTTTTTTTTTTTCTTTTCGAGTGGAGGTAAAATCTTTTCATGGAGTTCCACTGTATTGAGTGGCACAGTGGTGACTGTGAGCTTCACCCGAAGGTACTACCCACTAAAACACCCCCATCGGAAGGATATCCGGCAGTACCGCGAATGGCACCTGCGGAGTCTTAGGAAAGCATTTGTTGGCTGGCTGTGTGGCCTTGTACGGGTGAAATTAGGTGGCAGGACGTAAACTTGAATATGATCTCGTCACCTGGTCTCTTTGAAGACGCTTACGTAATTAGCGGCTATTCCCCACCTCCCTCCTTCAGCCCAAGAGTGTCCAGCGACGGACACAAATAGGCGATTCCATGGCAGTTTTTTAAGTCATACCGGAAATTTTCTGGGAATGTCCTCAGAAGATCTCTTCATTCTGGATGACTATGAATAGTAAACGGCAAAAACAGGCAAAACAAAAAACTTAGTAAATAAAAAAATGTGGATCTCGTTAAAATGCACAATTTATATCAGATGCTTTCTTTTCCCTTTGAGTGAATCATTTCAGAGATATTCGTTATTATTTGTTTGAATTTACCAATACTTATACTTTTTCCAAATAGGAATATGCTATTCGTTTTTTTATCTCTTAGCCTTGGAAACAGAACGGAATTTCAAAGGCATCACACAACAAGCAGCTCTTATACACTTCACTATCATTTAAAGCCTACTGTATTCCCATATTCTCCATGCACCTACAAGCAAATTAGCATTAAGGTAATTTCTGAAAATGCTTATGGTGATTAAAATGAAGTAGATAGAGAAATAAGCATTTACAAGAATGATGTGTATAAGAGTGAGTATAGCTCTACATATATTTGTGAACAGAGTTTCTTCAAATTGAGCTATATTGAAAGTCTGCATCGTAATAGGTTATGCAACGATTACCTTAAGGCTATGCACTTCGACTTTGTTGCCAAATATTGGCAGACTTCTAAAGCGTAAGCAGTACCAAAGAAGTCACTAATGAACACATGTTTATCGAATAAGATTTGAAAGTGCTTTCCAGAATCAAAAGCAACGTACATATAACCAAACTGCTACTGCAGCACAATACACGTCCAAGTGTTAAAATGTGAGTGAGTGAGTGAGTGAGTGAGTGAGTGAGTGAGTGAGTGAGTGAGTGAGTGAATGAGTGAGTGAGTGAGTGAGTGAGTGAGTGAGTGAGTGAGTGAGTGAGTGAGTGAGTGAGTGAGTGAGTGGGGTTTAAGCGCCCGTCGACAGCTAGGTCATTTGGGCCCTGAGTGTTAAAGAGTGGCGCAGGCCGCGTAAAGTGGAGGGAGGTAAACCCAACCTCCGCTTTTTCGCAAACTTTGGACCTTCCTGTTCTATTAGCTTTTCAAATTGCTACCGGAAGGTCAGGCGTCCTTGGAAATTCAAAATACGGCTAAAATCTCGAGCGGTATTCTGGAAATCGCCACATAGTTTACATAATATCGTGTGCTATTTCCTCAAACCAGCGTTCACTAATAATCCTGCACATTATTATTCACGTTGCATCTGCAGTGCCTTCAAACTCATCAACGCTTCTTGAATAATTAAATATCCTAAAAAAAGGCATGGAAGGATAAAGTTTTGGGGCTCGCTCACTAACGCACTACCTCAATGTCACAATTACCAGCGATCATTGTCATTAATGATGTTAATGGTCATCTGAAGTTTCCTCGTGGAAGTGAGGAAGGAAAAGTGAAACTTCGCACCGACTTGGAATTAAATAAATTCCGCTTTATCCCTTCTGATTATGCATTCGCATCTTACAAAATGCATACCAATTTTAAATTAGGTATGCGGCGCTGTGTTCCGCATGCAGAATGCTGATTTTGTGATGCCAACTTCCGCTTACAAACATCCACGAAAGAGTTTTACGGTGCGCTATAAGCATACGTCTGAAGAAATCCCGCTTGGATATTTTATTTGGAGCACAGAATAAATCCATTCTGTTCTGTTAAGATAATTACTCACAGAAGTAATGTAATTTTTATTTTTAGCCCAATTTACAATAATGAATTTACTTATAAATTCCTTGTGAAGTAGTATTTTCACCGTATTGCTCATTTTAAGAGCTACATTGATTAATATTTACGCCACACTTTACTATTATTATTATTATTATTATTATTATTATTATTATTATTATTATTATTATTATTATTATTATTATTATTATTATTATTATTATTATTATTATTATTATTATTATTATTATTATTATTATTATTATTATTATTATTATTATTATTATTATTATTATTATTATTATTATTATTATTATTATTATTATTATTATTATTATTATTATTATTATTATTATTATTATTATTATTATTATTATTATTATTATTATTATTATTATTATTATTATTATTATTATTATTATTATTATTATTATTATTATTATTATTATTATTATTATTATTATTATTATTATTATTATTATTATTATTATTATTATTATTATTATTATTATTATTATTATTATTATTATTATTATTATTATTATTATTATTATTATTATTATTATTATTATTATTATTATTATTATTATTATTATTATTATTATTATTATTATTATTATTATTATTATTATTATTATTATTATTATTATTATTATTATTATTATTATTATTATTATTATTATTATTATTATTATTATTATTATTATTATTATTATTATTATTATTATTATTATTATTATTATTATTACTAGTACTACTATTATTGTTGTTGGTTACGTGTTCAATTCTTCAGAAAATCATGTCCAGCATGTAAACCATTTTAAACATCCTCATGTACAAATTAGATTTGAATACCTCTTAAAATCTATACACTCCTACCTCCTGACTGTTAGGGAGTGTGGCCCTTATTGTGCTACCTACTCTTCAGCCTTCTCTGTGCTTTCTCTCTTTCTCTCTCTCACTTTCTCTCTCTTCTCTTATCCGTTTCTATTTTACCTTCTGTAAGCATGTCCTTATTGCTTTGATTTGATGTTTCTCTTTACCTTCTCATAGAACATTTTTGTGGCTACCATTACAGATTCTTTACAAATAAATCGTGAAGTCAGAAACCAGTCCCCAAATCATTGAATAGAGAGACGCTCAAAGTTTTTAAAAGAAGTCTTGGAATCTTCATTCTATGCCGGAGAGCACTGTTGGTTATTTGAGCAAATTTCTGAGCAAAGGAAAAATAATATCTTGTATCGTAGTGCACTGTGAATCCAATGCTATAAGTTACTTCTGCAATAAATTTAACTTTCTCTCTCTCTCTATCTCTCTCTCTCTTCGTTGCGGTACAGCCCTTGTAGGCCCAGAGCCTGCCTCGCTATTGAAGCCCATTCTCTTCTATCGTGAACTCTCGTCCCCCATCTTCATATGCTAAGCTCCTTCATATCCTCTTCTATATTCTCTATCCATTTCTTTCTTGGTCTGTCAATACATCTTCTTCCTCCTGGTTTTCCTTTCCATATCCCTCCTCGCTTCTTTGTACATGCCTTGCCCTTCTAAGGCTTGCACTTTTAATACAATTCACAATTGGGGAATCACCATAGGGTTCATACAATTCTTTATTAATTCTACTTCCCAGTCTCCATTTTTATTCCTGGGTCCATAAATTGTTCGTTAGATCTTTCTTTCCCCCGCCGCAATTCTAAGCGTTTCACTTTTTTGTACACACCAAGTTTCTGCTGAAAAGTTATTGCACATTTAATTACTGCTTCATATATTTTCTTCTCTCCCTTTTAGCAAAGGTCTTTGGCTTTTAGAAGGGAGAATAAGGCCCAATAACATATGTTTCGCACTTCCAGTCTCTCTATAATTTCTACCCTATTATGCTGTTTTCTGTTATTACTTAACCTAAATGTTTAAAACTCTGGAATCTTATCCAGTTTAGAATCTTGTATTATAATATTAGTATTGTAAATTTAACAAAGAACCATCTCATTATAGGCATATCTGCAAGTTGCTTAACGCGTTTGCTGATCACAAAAGAAATTATTTATTTGTAGCCAGAAATGTTCTGGGGATGTTGCCTTATATTTGTTGTAAAACCAAGGGAAAACCATTGGGAAATATACTCCTCCGGGAGCTCAATAAAAACGATATTCAGAATGTGCCCCTTCGCAATATTAGCCAGAAACGCTGCTCCCACATGGAAATTGTCTAGGAGTTTCCTAGCAATTCAATGCATAAATTACTTGTAGCACATGAATGAGAGAGCTACTTGTAGCTACATGTAATAAACAATGTAATACAATGAAAATCAGACACCCTCCTAGCTTATGTCAAAATTGAAGGTGAAATGAATAAGAGAAACATTTCGGAACCAGTTCATAGTTTCTGGGGAAACAAAATCACCTTATTGACGTTTTAAACCTTTATGTAACAAACCTGAGGGAAGTAGAGCCCGCACGTGGGAAAATAAAAGTAAACAATGGCTGATCTTGCCAAGAGATTTGCTTCAATCTAACATCATAGCCTTTGAGAAGCGGAAGGCTGAGAGTGACAAGCAGAACAGGAGCAAGGCTATCGTACCTTTCAAACGTCAGAGACACACTCTTTAAATCGTGGTGCCATGACCAAAGGCTGTTATCAGTTTTATCCGGATTGTCAAGGATGGGGTACAAGATGGAAATTACAAGGCACCCCATATGCTAAACATGACATGAAGTAAACATGGGGACGACTGAATCATGGTAATAGTAAACCCTTTATGTTATGCTGAAAAGCAAGGGGAGAACGAGAAAACATCTACATAGATAGGGCGTAAAAATAATCATGAAGCGTAAGTAAAATACACATAAATGAATCCACAGGTATCCTAAGGAGACAATATTTTGATATAAACATGTTGAAATTCGGCAAATCCCCTCCGTATGTGGGATTTCGTACTTAAAGATTTCCTCTGTGACTGACAAAACCAAGAGGTTAATAAAAAATATTTAACGTACAAGCAAATGCCTTAGTGACCAACAATGTAAAGAGTAATAACTTAACTGCAAACAGTTTAAAAAGCAATCTTTAATGTGAGGATATACAGGATGGAAGTGAAATGATCCGCTAGACTTTAACAGCGAATTTCTCATGTTGTGAATAACGAGAAAGTCTAATAACAAAATGTTGAAAAGTTTATAGTTTTCTAGAAAAAAAAAATATTTTTATAAAAAAAATTATCATCACCTGGCTGAATTATTATTGATTGAAGGTTCTTTATTTATGGCTATATTCATAGAAAATTGAATATTGAGTGAGTTGGGTTTAAGGGCCCGTCAACAACTGGGTCATTAGGGCCCGGAAAATTGAACAAACGACAACCTTTTCCTTTGGCGTATTTCAATAGATTCAACGGTTTTTGGATAGATTAAACTTAAAATAACCCACATTTTTTTGCCTTTTTGTTGCAATAAATTGTGGATTTTTTAACTTTAATTCACACAAAAGCCGTCGGATCTATTGAAATACGCCAAAGGAAAAAGATGTCGTTTATTCAATTTCCTATGAATATAGCCATAAATCAAGAACCTTCAATCAGTAATAATTCAGCTTGTTACTCCCCATATTCCCATATTCTATTCCAGATCCGTTATTTTCATTCCATTTATTAATGCCATGCACTCACACTTCAAGAACTCACTCACTCACTCACTCACTCACTCACTCACTCACTCACTCACTCACTCACTCACTCACTCACTCACTCACTCACACACAAATTTAAATATGCTCCTTCCGGTGATAATTTCTTGACAAGGCGTATTTTTTAAAGCTCAGAGGGTTAACGTAGGAGTGAAAATGCCATATTAAGTACCGGATTTCTCTTCAGCAGGCCGTTGCTCCCTCGGCATTCCTATACGAATCTGTCCGCTTACAGCGTGTATCACCCCACCATTTCTCCCTTAGATGATGTTAACAATGCGAATCAGCATTAATATGTTAAACTTAGCCTTCCCCATAAAATAAAAAATCCCTCTCTGTGTGTATACTTGCCCTCTGGTGTCTGTGTATATCATAGAGCACTCGATGAATTTCTGAAGCAGAAACTTGGGAAAAACACGCCGGATACTACCTTCTAATTAATAAAAAAAAAGAAAAACTATGGAAATTCGTTATATTAGCTGTATTTGTAAGCATTCCTCGCAGATAATCACATGTATTTACATCTGAAGAACGAGTAGGTCAGTCAGTCAGTCATTCTGCCTTTAAAACACAGTATCATATGTGAATTTTCTGAGACTGCATAACCAACAGCTCCATATCTAATGTATTTTTCTTTTAATGTGGTCTCAGCCCGTTGTGTAAAACGTCGTGATTATCCTGAAACAAATATGCACAATAGCATTGATCAGCCCACTTGATAATAAAAGAAGTGGGGTTAGTGTCCCTTATGCTGAGAGAATGTATATATGACTATCTCCGGGTTGTGATAACACTCCAGTGCCTTGCTCCTCCACCGCGTTCACTGCTTCTCATTTGTCCTCTCTGTGTCTCTTACGCTTAGTAACACACCGTTGCTTTCAAATATCCGAGCAAATACATCTGGCAACTATATGCCCTAAACAGCATTTACTGTTTGATTAACTCCTATCTTTACTTTATTTCCCTCCATGCATGCTTCAACGGATTAAGTGAATGGTCCTAATCAGGTACAAAATGATTAGTAAATTTACAATTAAATGCATTTCTCCACAGTTAAATATAGAAAATTTATTATCATTAAAGGGCCAACATATACGGTAAAACAATAAAGTGTACTAATAATTAAAAATGCAAGCACCTGTATAAAGTATTATTTAAAGTAACATACTGAGTTAATACAACTTAACACAAGAACAGAAATCACTATTGTGGAATTGAAGATTTAGGATAGTGTCGGTTAGAATCCCGGTGGAAGCAATGTACATATTGAACCTCGGGAAGGAAGGGCACAGATCTGGGACAGCAGGCTAAGAAGTACTGGGTCTCTAACCGATGGGGCCGTCCACATAAAACTCCCTTCCAAAGGAGAGGTTCGAAGAGTGAGTGAGTGAGTGATTAGGGTTTAAGGGCCCGTCGACAGCTAGGTCATTAGAGCCCCAGGTTCGAAGAGGTACGCTAGAACACAAATTTACCCAAAGAAAATTTCACGGCCGTATTCTTCACTATACCGTCCTCTCTCCTAATCCTCAGAGCCTAAAAAATAAAAAAAATAAATGATATAACAAGAAATGGGGGACAAAAAAAATCGCAGCATTGCAGAAACCATCCCAAAATTCACTTACCGACGTAGGAAAACCTAAGGAAAAAAAAAAAAAAAAAAAAAAAAAAAAAAAAAAAAAAAAGTCAATATGACTGGTTCACCGCGATCGCACACTTTCGCAGAGCCATCTCGCTCAGTCTTCAGGTTTAAGTTGATAAACTGTCATTTCTTTTATCGCATTTGTCTAAGAATTTAACTGATTTCAGTCAACTTTTCAAATATGCAGGATTTGAAACCATATTTTGCTAAATACTATAAGTAGGTATTAATATTAGAAAGTTTACATGATTTTTAAAAAGAAAGTTAATTGGCTTGAGAATCATAAAGTACTTATTTATGTTCTTTCAGAAAAGGACCCTTATCCCGTGGATGCTCTGCCTACTTGCAATCACGCTCTTTCCGTCTGCCAGCAGGAGCGAAAGTGTATAAAACTCTTCGAAGACTTCAAATCGAATTGTAAAGTTCGGGATGGGAAGTGTCGTATGGAAGACAGGTGAGTAATATCTTTATTTATAATTCTGTTAATGCATGATGCAATACTTCAATAATAAGTTATCATATTGACCATAACAATCGGGATATAAGATGCTGGTTTCTACGCGGCATTTATCTTTAAGAGCCACTTTTTCGTTTTTGTTATTTGACGTACATTACTTTCTTGAAAAATTAGTGAAATAAATGACACCACAGCTATAATATTCGCTTGTAGAACATAAAATTAAGGTCTTCCACACGTTTCATCATGCGGACCACGATTCTACGTCATAAAGGAGTAAAGGTGGCTAAAAATCTATATTTTAATATAACATTGAAAATAGTCGTTCAATGAATGATTTATGTACTTAAACCGTCTTAACCCTGAAGCCATCTCTTTGTAGTGGCCATGCTTGACTTTCAAAATTTACGAATAGTGATATTTTTGTCTGTTTGCTATTTTCCAAATTTTAGCTAGACAACTGTTTGTCTAGTAATCTTTCACCTAATCTGGTCTTCAATTCAAAAGCTTATAAACATGCTGATTGTTTTAAAGGTAAAAATTCACATAAAATGTACACTATAGACCCGAAAAATCCGGTAAAGCATCTAGCTTAAACGCTGTCATACACTTAATTTTGAGTTTATTAACTACCCAAAAAATTATAATTTTCAGTTGGCATTCAACACCATTTGAATCAAATAAGCGTAGTTGAAACAAAAATGCAGAAACATAACTAAATTTACCTTGAGAAGCATATATTGCTCAGGGAATTTAAATATGGCGTAGTTAAGGATACTCTCATTGTAGAGCTCTAAAAATTGGCCAAAAATACACGTGTATTTAAGGGTATGTACTGGTCTTTCAAAATACGAAAACGGTGTTTACTTTAAAAATGACCAAATTCCACTATGTATCCTCTTATATTTTGAAAACACAACGTAAATAATTGCACAATAATGTAATTTCTTATGCTCACGTCTGGTACATCTATGGAGTATAGGACTTTAGGGAAAAGGTTAACTTGATAAATTACGTGAAGTGAAATGGCGTTGCAGAAGAGGCCAGCAGAGTCATGGTATGAAACTGTTTAAAGTGTAGGTTTTAAGTTTTAATTGGAAGCATGGAAGAGGCTTGTAAAATTGAGTATCTTTAACAGGCTTCACAATTTGTGCTAGCAAGACCCTTCCTATATGCGTCTGCCATTCAGGAGCTTATTCCCGAACCCAGGTAATCCTCGAAAATTTGCACATGAGCCTCGGGATATTCCGCTAGATACATGAGATGAGTTTACATGCACATAAACAAGAGAGAAGAGTGTGTAGAGCACCTAATATTACAACTTAGCATCACTATAATCGATGCTTTTATCATAACGTAACTCACATGAGTGACAGCACCTTCGGACCAGGTTTAAACTTTTCAAAAGTGAATCAAACACCATGCTAACCTTCGTCATCAGCACTGCAGATCACGTAGTTTCAATTTGTGTTGAATGCCAAATATTGATTATGTTAACAACCATGGAACTGCTTAGAGATAAAGAACAGCATTTGTAACTATGAAGTAATACAAGTATGGCATAAGGGAATATTAATTAAATAAGTCTTAAAAGTTAAACATATAACAATATACGATTTTAACCACCTATTAATATTTCTTAACTATTCCACAATCTATACGTTCAGAATCGTATGTTTCTAGTTAATACATCATAGTGACGTCATTCATATGCAGAGATTAATACAGCTGTTTATAGAACCACTAAATCTATTCTGTTAGCAATGAAAGCACGAGAAAAACTGGACTCTTAACGTTTTAAAATATTAGATATAACGAAGGTTCTTCTGTATTGTGCTTTGTCCTGTTTTCAAAGCTGTCACTGCACTCAGTTTCCCGTGTCACTTAACAACCGACTTCAATTTTCCCTGACACTTCCTTGAGCTCACCCTGTCACTTCACTAATGTGAACTAGTTCCCCTGTTCAATCACTTCACTTTGTTTTCTAATTCAACATGTTCCGCAATTTAGTGGTGTAAGGAAATACGCCCGACATTGCCCCTTCTTCTGGACAGTTCACTTGCAGAGAAGTCGAACCTTAGCTCCTTGGGGTAACAGCACTCACTGCACCTCACCATTTCGACGACAAACTCGCTCCAAAAACAGCTATTTCCGTCGCACCAGAAACGCACCCTCTGACTAACTTACGTACTCACTTGACATGACTCGCTAACTCCGTCAGACTAACTGGGTTCGTGAGAGCGCTCGTTTATATAGCCGTAGGTGGTTTCCATAGGATTCCAGAATGTTCGAAAAGGAGAAATATCCAGGAAGTATTAGTGATCTAGGGATAGCGCTTATCGTGTTTACGCTGGGCGAACGCACTGTTAATGCTTTCACAATCCAACTGCCCGTCGTCAACTTCCCGATAACCTTGCGCCATAGACAAGCGAACACCGGATTAACTCTTGGTACCGTAATTATGGGCAGGAAGATATAAATAATGAAATAAAGAAATGACAGTAGGATAAGTAAATAATTATTGCAATTTCTGTATATTTAAATCCATGTATAATGTGAAAAAGCCCAGGTATGATATTGTGGGAAAAGTGAAAGGGACATGGCGGCGCCGTGGCCGAGCGGTTAGCGCGCTCGCCTACCACCTAGGCGGCCCGGGTTCGATCCCAGGGACCCGCATGTGGTATTTGTGGTGGACGAAGCGGCGTCAGGGCGGGTTTTCTCCGGGTGCTCCGGTTTCCCCCGCCATCTCATTCCACCGCTGCTCCATCTTCATTCCATGTGTCATCAGTGTCACCGCCTGCGGTGCCGTAGTAGTAAAAGCGGGCGTTAAACACTACAACAGCAGTGAAAGGGACACAAGCTACGCTTCTGAGGGAAAGCCGTTGTGGGTAGAACATGTAGAAAGGCACGTAAGCCATTTCAGAAAATTAGAAGGGAAATGAAACTGTTGAATCACATTAGTAGGAATCTTCGTAGGGGTAGTGATATGTAGGTGAGGCTTAACTTTGAGAAAAAAAGGTACAATCTAAATCAGATTACTCATTACCCTCTTGTCTCTTTAGTGCGTCACTTACGTTGTGTATAGTCATGGATTTTTTTGCAGAAGTAGCGTCCAGGGAGGCGTCCGAATTAGAAAGATTTTGCACCTAATGTAACGGAACATTACGATTAAAATTTCTGTGACTTACAGCACCTCACCCTTCGCACGCTTATTATTGTGGAAAGAATTTAATTCTTCAATACAACACGCGGCAACCTGCTTCAAAAAGAATATTGTAGCTAACATTAAAATGTATCAGTTACTAAATCAATGTATTCTTTCACTACACTCACGCATACTCTAAGACAAAGACACAACTATAACAATGAAGGAGCTGGTAGTTGAGGCTACGCAGGATGAGTTAGAAGTGGCCTGAGTTCGATCCCAGACGACCACATGTTGGATTTGTGGTGGATAAGGCGGCGTAGGGACTGATTTCTGCCAGGTTATCCGGTTTCCCCCGCCAGCTAATTCATTGGTGCCCCATCTTCATTCCTGCATCATCAGTGCCACCGCCTGCGGGCGTTAAACACTACAAAAAGAATGAGATATGGGATGCCATCGTAGAAAACAACAAGGCAGATAACATTACGCATTGTCAAAATTGCTGCATAGATGAACGTGCATCAATCTCTATCCACAACCTTAATCTCGAAAGGACCAAAATGCTCTCCAGCATTGGTCGGCTCGCTTTAGTATGCCCGGCTTACACTATAAAGTTGTACTACTTCTAGGTTCAATCGTTAATTACTCGTACTTTGTACCTTGTATTGTGTAAATAAAAGTAAATGTATAACCTGCTTACCTTAGCACGAACAATTCTCTAGATTCACATCACCTAAGTTGTAAAAATAATAACGTAGGACAAGACTGACGTTCAATCAAAACCCAATAATACAAAAATATATAATTATACTGCAAAAAATGGGAAAATATCTATCGAGTGGCGGGTGCTAGTTGCTAGCCGAATTTCACCTGTTAATATCCATTTCCAATTTAATGGTATTATTAATTTGTCATGATTCCTGGTAGCTTCATTCTAGAGTTTAAAATTCCGTCAAATTCTGATGCAGAGCATTGAGCATTTTGAGATTACTGAATGCTGCTGAAATTGCGTCTATAAATTGCATGCTTTGAGGGCATTTTCATTTTCCTCTTGGTGAATTTTACCTGTTTTGTGGCTTACAGTTGCGTGAAATTACACCAAATTTGCTAAAATTTGGAAATGCTAGGTTTCCATTTAGTTCTTTTATAAATCTTATACATTGAAAGTTTATGCTGAATTATTGCTTTCTTAATATAATGCATTTTCAAATTCCTATACTGCCATTTAGTATCATTATGCCATTGCAGAGTAGTGAAGTAAGGTCTATATTTTCAGCATTTTTCAGTATTCAAGGTAGTCTGTGCACCACAATTTAGAACTTTAAAATATGTTCTATAGTTTTAGCAGAGTTTAGATATTATGTACCGTAACAATATTGTGCAGTCGTTAAAATATGCTTAGTAAATCGCATGCATTTAAGTGCTTCCAGTACAATAATTAAGATAGTCAACGCCTGTACGATAACGTCTTTGCAAAAACTTGAATTCAGCGGAAACTTTCGTAAGAAAACCATCTGTTATAAGCAGTATCTTGTTGATACTAAAAAAAGAACTAAGCTCCGGCACAACAGCGCAACAAACAGCACAACAGTTTTCTCCTCAAAGCACATTTGCATATGCACGTATGCGTAAAGTAGGTAAAAGCCGCACGCCTCCAACCATTGCGCCCCACCCTGCAAACCTGAAAATAAAATAAATAAATAAATTGTAAAGAAATCAGTGATAGCAAAATTCATGATAGTGTATAATCTTACCCAGCAATTACACATCGGCATTGGAATACCACGAAGAACTTGAGGTAGGGTTAGCCGGTACTACGAGAATCGAGCCGGGTCCACCTGAGCCATTGCGCTCGATGTGACAACCTGTAAACTTATTCTGTTCCTGTCTATTTTTACGGCTATTTGATTTTGAGTGATACTGTACTACATTGATGGACATTAGTACTTCTCATTAAGTATACATTTGATACTCAGGAAGATTGAAAAATATTTCTGATGAAATTCAGATATTCAATATTTTATATTTAATGTAAGATGTTCAAGATGTTTAGCAATAAAGCTAAACTGTAGAGGAAAAGGATCAACATATTACAATGACCCTGATGGACTAAAGGAAGACGAAAAAAAAAAAAAAGAAATATCAGGAAAGAAAACAAGAAAAAGGCACTTAATGCCAATTACATAAAATCGAAAGGCACAACATTCCTAAGAATGCTCAAGCATATAGAATTGTACAACCATTACCCAAATGGTAACAAAGATTACTGTTTTCTGTGAAATGAGATCACGCTGCACTCTTGGTAGTGCACGAACACCTGGGCACGCTCTTAGAGATGAAGTAACAGCTGACCATTGTGCCCAATATGCAGCCTTACTCACCACGCCCATAGGGACCCTCTAGCCTACACAGGAAAGGCCTTGACCTAAACAGTTCCATCGAAAATCGAAAGTTATATCGCCTATCAATTGTTGCCAGAAGGAAAAGTTATTGATGTCTGACGGTTCCTTCAGGGGGGATACGCTATTAACTTAGTTTGCTAACCATTCATTTGTCCCGTGTCAAACAGTAATAGTTACATGCCAAGCACTTTGACCTCGAGTGTCTTAGCCATTATAGATTGGCTCAAAATGCTTAAAATGTCCTGCACTACCAAGAGATAAAACATACTTTGTTAGTTTGGTCCCAAATTTATGGATTACTTTTTCCATTTCGTTATATAACTCATTGTTACAAAACTCGTAGTTATGCAACTGCCGCCGTTAAAAAGATACCTCTGGCAGTTGTCCATCAGTCCCAAAGTAAGTGATTATAATAAATGTATAATAATAATAATGATGATGATGATGATGATGATCATCATCATCATCATAACTATCACCATCACCATCAAGATGTCTGTTATGGTTATTCTTATTATTTCTATTATTTATTGACGCACGAGTTTTTTTTTAGTTTTTAGTTACTTCCACTAAAAAGTTCCCAGCTTAATCTGTAACAGCAATGTGACAATGGTTCCCTTTTAGCGAAATACCGAATTTATGAATCCTTTCCAATGTTTACATACACTGTATACTCTTAAAATGCTTTATTCTATATGGGTGTAAAACGTCAACTCATTTTCTGAAAATGAAACCATTAGCTACGCTACTTGATAGGCAATACCGAGTTAAATGTAGTGACACACGCTGTGGAGCTCTTCATAACACTGGATATGTATACATCTGGTTGAGCAGGAATGTTCCAATAACGATATGCTGCTTTATTTGCGCCTAAAAGTGTTCTTTTTATTTATTACTCTTCCGTCAGACCAAGCCACATGGAATGTTAAAAGCATTCAAAAATCATTGCGGTTTTGCTGGCCGCATGCCAATTTTATTGGAAGCAACGGATTAGTATTCCGTTTTCGTGTAAAATCTAGAGCCAATACATTCAGCTAGAAAATATGCATACGTGTGGAGAGCCATTTTTTAATAAGAACGTGTGTATTTGGTATGCTGTGAAGTAATCTGTATTTTATTACTCCTTGAGTGCATACATAATGCCCGTGCTTTGCTTTATTCGGCACAAAGCTTTATTTTCCTAATTGTGATTGGTGTTACCATTTAACTGAGCGGGAACGTGTGCGAATGGCACTGTCCCGGGTTCGATCCCACACATCGCCCACTCTGACATATGTATTTTTCGTGGTTTCCCCGGATCGGTAACGAGTGCAGGCGTTTTTTCTTCCTCTACGGCGACTCCCTTAGACCCATTTCCTGTATCCAACATTTCATTCATGTCATCTGTCTTCAGGGTAGTAAGAGCGACTTGCGATTGGCTGTGGATATGCCCTTGTAGAGGTTTATTCCCTTGCGTCATTCTGGGGACTGCTCATATTGCCCCACCTGCAACCACCAATGGTGATGGCGCGTGGCAGGTTGAGCGGCTTGGGAACGGTGACCTTGAGTTCCAAACCCTCTGTATTCCGGTCGGGCTACCAGAGGGATAGGTCTGAGATAGTTGCGGGCTACCTCGAAGTTTATCAATAACCCCCACTGTCTTTCTTTGCAACCTATTAGCGTCACCCCGGAGGCAGTACGTAGAAGTTGACTGCTTAGCCTCCCATATATTTTTTATGCATTTATTTACTTTTGTTCCTTGCGTTTTAATAATTAATACTGCAAAGTCTATAAAGTTTCAAACAGCTTTAAACCTTGTCTTACAATTGTTTTTTTTTTTTTTTTTTTTTTTTTTTTTTTGGGGGGGGGGGGCATCTTGGTATTACTATTTACATTTTTGGGAGAAACTTGAACGACACTGATTTTATGAACTCCATTCTCGTTTTTTGACTCTGTTGATATCGCAGCATCTGCTTTCTCAGGAAGCTTTCCTTTATAATGGTTCCTTTGATGATCTGTTGATCTTCGTGTGGTAATAGTACCATAAGATCCTCAACTAAGCACTCATCGACTTCTACTAGACTTAAAAATGGTAGACAAAAAGCATTTCAAGAACATGCTGAGCTCCTTATCTCCTTTGCATTTTCTAGTGACATCTGTTGCTTGTATTTTTGCCACAAACTCTGACCAAGGTGAAAGCGGCAGGCATGAATTTCAGACTCAGGCAACACCTCTTGCACAGCATTATGAATAGGAATTTTGAAGCCCACGAATACTTCCTTCGGCTTGAAGCTTAGTCCAAAAGAGCCACATTTGTTAATTATGTTTTGCAATATTTTCTTGCAGGTTTCTTTACTTTTATTTGGCAATAAGCAGAGTACCAATGGCACTATTAAGTAATTTATAACTGCATGCAGAGTGAACAGCTGGTAGAAATGTGGACAGCATTTGAATGTTCCATCTTGATAAATTTGCGAGGCAGGACAAAGTTTCTTAATTTTTTCTTTCAGTTGAAAATACCAACATTTTGCTCTCAGTGTCATTAAATAAAAAGAATGCCTCACCTGTGCTTGACATTATTTGCACCTCTTCGGCTGTTGTTTGAGTTTCGACGATAGTCTTGGGTTGCTCAGGATATTGGCGGTCTCTCTGCAGAAATGTTATTTCTAACCAAGCTTATATCCGAAGTTGTTAGTGTAATCACGTCACCAGTCTTCAGCTCCTTATGTATACGTTTCGTTGGTCTAAGAGGCACATCCTCAGTTGCTAGTCGTTTCAAAGAATTTGATGTCTTCTGCCTGTTTGAAACGTTCTCAGCAATTTTTTTGTGATTGTGCATAATCACTCGTTCAATTATGTCCATCGTAGGTGACAATTTGATGTAGGATTTAGACGTCTTATTAACGCAAGCCCACCGTTGTACTTCATCCTTCAGCTTCTTTAGGAAAATCACTTCCATGGTACCTGACGTCGCTTGGCACGTGTGACTTGAACAGTAACAGACGGTATACTGAATCAGCGTGCCGAGCTAATTAGCAGAGAACCTGTTTTTTACTCAGGTACCTGTGACACGGAAGTCAGACCATTAAAAGAGTCAGCCAGGTAGTTCGCTTGGAACTCGTGACGAGACCTTGGGAAGCGTTAGAACTTTAAACATTAGGACCCGTCCATGCTTGGGCCCAACGCCATTCTGATCTGTCACCCTTCCGGTCCCTACCCCATTCCCCCCCTCGCAGGGACCAGGGTAGAAACAGAAAGGACCGTATGTCGTACTTCTGGGACCCCTTTCGTCCATACCTTTATCTTTATCTTTGCCTTTCACGTGTTTTTATAAGTGATTGATAATACTCCCATAACTCGACTGTCGTTAACCCGACATTCCGTATAACTTAACGACCTTTTTATTTTAATTCTTTATGTTTCTATCATTGAGCTTGACTGTAATAGTTTTTATAATACACTATGGAGTATAAACAGTGTATGTATGCAACTTACCGGAATCTTCCTCACAGTAACAGAAGGGCTGAACTTCGATATCTAGTCAGAACACGAGCAGCAGGCAGACCATTGTCACAAAATCAAACATTTACCGCTATAATGTGGATACATATATAGTACAAGCATTTGTTTGGAAGGATTGAAGGTTTATTGCTTCATCCAGTACGTACGTGGTGAGCCAATCTTTCAGTTACGTATTTCTGGTTACAGTAGTATTTATCAGATTTCAGGCTTACGGTTAGTGTTGTGTTGATTTGTGTTGTGTTTGTGCCAGTGAAAATGTCGCACGAGAAGAAAAAACAAATTAGCATGACAATGGAAATTAAATTGGATGCATTAAAGAGACCCGTTGAAGGGGAGCATAATATTAATACGTAATACATTTTAGAATGTGTCATACTTTATGTTTCCTATATTGTGCTAGAACGTGCATTTATGTAATCTGGAGTATCATATTATGATTTGTGAATAGAGAACCCTTATTCCCTGAAACTAGATGTTTCGATAACACATTAACTAATCAAAACTAGATGTTTCGATTGGTCCACATTAGTGTGAGTTATCGGGGTCTACTCTAATGAATATGTAGACATCGGTGTATTCTTGTATTAGCTCCAACTTAAAACTATTGCTAACATTTCAAGTTCTAAATTGTGAAGCAGTCAATACCGAATGCATGTAATATCCAAGTACTTCCATCATCAAGTGTACACGTGGTGTTCACTTGAGCATACTAATGTTGGTCCCAGCCAAATGATTTCGTTGCGAACGCAGGATTTTCGACTGCATGTTTTTATTATTTTGTCTCGTTTGCATATTATAATAAGACTTCTAGGTCTGCTGAATGTTGATAGGGTTCCTTTTGGATTCCATGGATGCAGGGTGTAACACCTACGCCACGCAATGTGCAACCAGAACCAATACAAAAAGTTTTTCTATTTTAAATTGAAAGAATACAGAAGGACGTGATAGTTATGAAAATTACTAATAGCAACAGTGAAATTTTTGCGATAGTTTAATTCTTTGGTGTATTTTAAAACCAATATACCAATCTAGCACAGAAAAAGGACTTCGCTATGCAAATACCCTCAATAGGTTGTACGTTGTCAACACTTCGCGCACTGCGTATGTAGTAGTGACTTGCCTTGGTAAGTGACTGTATCTCAGCCTTTACATTTACTTTAGTGATCTCACCAGTAGGAATCATACCTTCAGATATCACATAATACAGCCTTTTTTTATTTATTATTGCTTCAATATTTTAAGGTAGGGCTAAATAATCACTTTCAGGCCATACTCTGCCCTTAAGCATTTCACATTGTTTATCGTACGAAATATTCACTTCGCTCCATGTCTTAATTATATAAAACAATGATCTACAATAAATATTGGTGAAATGTGAAACTGCTTTAAAATCTATGCACCTAAATTAACAGGTAAGAGGAAAACACGCAGAAAACAATCACATTTGCTTATAAATACACTGAAAAATACAATAATAATTCAATGAATAAGCTCCTTGTTTAGATGCATTTATACAAATAGTATCTAGTATGAGAGCTTAAAATCATACCGCTATCGAGTAATGAGCATCGCGAGATAGAAACTCTGTTACATAAAGCTGAGGAAGCAATTGAAAGGTTGATCCCAACAAAAATAACGTTTTGGTGTCAGGATGGAATGTAGACTTTTGTTTTTAACGGTGAACAATCTATGATATTTGCACGAAGTTGTTACGTAACGTCTCTGCAGGGCAAGTAAAAGGAATTTAGTGCATTTTTCAGTGTTTTTGTGTGCTTTTCGCGAGTAATTTAGTATTTGAAGATAACTGAGTTCCCTGAATAGTTGGTTTACTTTAATGTAGGACAAGTTAATGGTTCTTTATTACAATTCTTTAGGAAACCTCACTTTTAGGCAGATATTTAAATCACTATATAGCATGATTTAAAAGTCATACAGCTATGAAGGTTACATAGAATTAATGTATAAGGTATGTAGTGTTTAAAAGTCCTACAATCCTTACACATTTTTGAATCTGGCAGGTTTTTAACCTTGTTTCACAGATGGGTATCTCCAATTGTTTTTAAACCGTGGATGGTAATCTAACAACTATGAGCTTCATGTGCAAGCTAGAAAGCAGCATTCGTATACTGCAGTCTTCGCTTTCTATAATGCAATGAAAAGACGCTGCCAAACGTCCCGTATTATGTTCTTACCTAGAGTACGCTCGTACATATAAATTAGGCGAGCATGTACGTGAGCTAAAAGCTTTTTGCCCGACTTTTGCGCTGCAGATTATTCAGGAAGCATCCCAAACAAGGACGAACTGTCGTCAAAAGAAGGGCCGACAGCTACCATAGGGATTAAGTTTCTGGCTGGCACATGTGGGATATGGGAACAGACAACCGAGATCCTGGACTAACCTCGGAATTTCATATCTTCTTGCATAAGAAACTTCATGTATACAAGTGTTTTACTTCCATGAACACGTTCTTGAAATATTTCCATAGACCAAATGCGTTTCACATTATTAAATGACCCGAAATGTCAGTATTCAAGATAGAAAATTTGTACTGCTGAAAGAAAGGACGGCACATCTGGATGTTTTCTATAGAGACAATTTTGAAATTAAATTACAGAACACTTTATAGTCTTAAAGGGCACCAGCCCTCTCCGCTCCAAAATGTACTATTACTACTTTATATTTATAATTTGTCGTATGCTATAGCACACCCTTTTTAAATGGTCTAAAATAAAGGTGAAGGACAATATTATATCATAATACACAACACAACTATTTTGTTTTATTACTTGGCTCAATCTTAATTTTTACGCTTGCAATATATACGGCGTGTTCCTTGCATGTGCGAGCCCATATTACGTCAGGAGAGAGGGGTACTGTGACGTAAGAAGCAGTGAGGTAAGCTGATTCTTACTCTCGAAAATCTAAAAGTACGTGATTAATAAATTGCAATGTGTGCATTAAAAGACAAAACAGGATCAAGTGCTTCATGTATTATTTATACACTAAAAGTAAGAATAATACAATAAAATATCCCATACTTCATCAAATTGGTGGAATAAATGTATCGTTCATAAACCTACAGGACATAGTACATTTAAATGTTAGAATAAATAAATATCACCTTGTTTCCATTAACACTAAGTTGCTAATTTGAGCCAGGGGTGTTAACCCATACCCTTTTTGTATAATTTTGAAAATATACAATATATATATACATTAAATTTAATTAATTAAACAGTGATCCTCAGCGTTATTAAAGAGCAATTAGCTATCTCACAAAATAGTCCGTGAAACGAAATATTGCACTGCAGCCCGCCAACTATCTCTATCCATTCATTTTGCTTGCTGCTCGAAGTGCATCTGTTAGTGTCCATCACACTAACCCTAATTGACTGGGTGTAACCAACAGCCAAAACTTTCACAACCTGCCATCACATTGTTATTAAAATTTAGTAACATTATAAGATACCAAGCGAAATGTCTCCGCAGTAATGTATGGGGGCCACACTTGGGAGGTTCCGGGTTCGATTCCCTTTGATCATGCTTTCTGACCTAGGTTTCTCTGTGGTTTTCCGTGGCCGGTAGGTGAATGTTGGGGTGGTAACCCATCTACCACATTACCTTGCAATCATTTTCCTTTCACACCGTTTTATTCCCACGTTTACGGTGGCGTATTCGTGGCATAGGTCCGTGCCGCACAAGTTTGCTCAAAGGACAGCTATTCGCAGTGGACAATTGAGTGCTGTTTGGTTGATGGGTCGATTATCACCCTCTCTGGGCAGCTCCAGCAGCGGGACGTGTCTTCTAGCCTGGAACTGTTAGGGACCCCCGCCAATCTCTGTGGCCTATCTGCCTGCGGCCTGTAGGCTCCCGTGATTCCTTCGTTTATCCCTTTCTGGTAGCCGCAGTGGGTATAAGTAGTGTGCTTTGCGCGTGGTATCCCCTTCCATAATATATCCTGTATCATAACCATGTAAGTTAAAGGCCAATAATTTTTCTATTGCTTATTTGAGCAATGATAAAAAATATAACTTATTCAGCTTGCTACTGTTCTACTCAACATAAATATCTCATTTGTTTCACAATTCTCTGTAGGTTTTAGAGCTGCTGTGTTATATTATATTGTAATATAATAATTGCTTCTTTTAACCCTCCGTTAGGCACGCGCCCTGGTAGAACGCCGTTAGTCGTGCGGGGCCTGGCAGGCCGACGCTATATGTTTATGCTTCTATGCTTGCATTTATTTTTTAATTGGATTTTTCCTTCATTCGCATGTTCAGCTTCATTTAGGTTAAATATACATGGCTTTTACTAGCATTATCTTACCAGATTGATCAAAAAGAAAAAAGAACGTAGTATGAGTGCACTATTCATTATAATTACTGCACTACATGGAAGAATAATAAATTGCGATGTTCAGGTATCAAACATGTATTTTGAAATGTTATGTTAATAATAATAATAATAATAATAATAATAATAATAATAATAATAATAATAATAATAATAATAATAATAATAATAATAATAATAATAATAATAATAATAATAATAATAATAATAATAATAATAATAATAATAATAATAATAATAATAATAATAATAATAATAATAATAATAATAATAATAATAATAATAATAATAATAATAATAATAATAATAATAATAACAATAACAATAACAATAACAATAACAATAACAATAACAATAACAATAACAATAACAACAACAATAACAACAATAACAACAACGATGATGATAACAATAGTAACAATGGCGACTGATGAAAAAAATTAAATTATTTTGTTGTTTAACGACGCTGTCAATGGCTAGGATCACATCAGCGTCGCCGGTGTGCCTGAATTTTGTCCCGCAGGAGTTCTTTTACATGTCAGTAAATTTACTGACATTCAGCTGTCGTTCTTAAAGGACACTTAAAAACATTGGTCTGTGCCAGATTTGAACCCGCAACCTTGGGATCAGTAGGCTAGTGTCTAACCAACAAAGCCACCCAGACCGACACGATGACGACGACGACGACGACGATGATGATGATGATGATGATGATGATCTTTGAAAAACACATGTTACTTACAAAATACATTTTGTTATGACATAGGCAGCCTTCATCCTCTTCTTTATGATTAGTTTCTAAATCTAAAGTTCTCGTTTTCAATTTATCTTCAGAACTGTGATCATTTAATTCATACAAATTGCCATACACGGATGACATCATCACAAGGTAGATGATGCACTTCTTTCAAATTATTGGAATTTTGTAAATCATACCTTTTACTCCTGTTTGTGAGAGGTAGTAACATTTACTTTCAATGATAAAGCAATATTGCACAACTAACGAGCAAGAACATGTGTCAGTAGTATGTAATGAGAGTAGGCGCGCAGAGTTTGGTTGACCTCTATGACACATAACTGTAGATTAATCATTCTTGGAGCTGAAGAAATAAACAGATACGGTTGTCGCTCCACCAAACGGTCGAGTAAGGTGCAATATTAATGTCTCTGTCAGGCGGTTGCATAGGTGCTTTCGTTCGAAGTCCGAGAGCATCTTGAATACGTTAATTTTTCATATTCATTTTCCTTTGGTATAAACATTTAGAAAGGTAAATGTATGCTAATTTCGTTAGGAGGTAGAAATACTTACATAATTTCTGTATAAACCCTCATAACGCTATATATGCATTTTAATAGGCAGTGAGGGGAGGCAGTAAAGTCTTAAACCATTATTGTGAAGGTTGAATTTATTTTCTGTTGAGAAAACTACAATACAAGCGGACTCTTTTTTTAATTTTCAGTATAGGCTTTCAGCTTAGCATCATATCATTCTCTAGCTCGCACCACTTAACTAACGGCACGTAGTATGGTTAGTGTTATGTCTAATATAGGCACGTTTAACTTCCCGCAATATCGATCAATAGAATAAATTAAAATATGAAATTAATTGCAAATGAGCTCAAAGATGTAACATTCTAAGGACGTAAGTAAAACATCATTATAAGAAGTCATAATAAGAGCCCCAGGAACGCAATATTCGTTCTATCTAACTAAAGTTTTAGATAGCAAATCTGCCGCAATACTCCGATACGTTTTAGAATTCCTTTCACTCACTATGTAGAAGTCATATAAGAAATCCTTGCGCTTCCTGCCATTTCATTGCACAGCTTTTTTCATCCGTGACGACAGCTTACCTGCAGTTCCGAACTCTATTGCATGCTGCAGGGAGATTCCTGCAAGTCCAGAGTATTCCACTACTTTCTGGCACGCGCCCTAACTGAGCATTGAACTCCGAGCAAAATACCTGAATTCTCGTCATATATTCTCCAGGTTTTACTCCCTGAAAGCAAGTACAAGCCCCCTGTATAACAGCAATTTTCTGAGATGTTAGGACACGGACTAGTCGCAAGTGCTCAAAGAGACTACTTTGAACAGACCAACAGCGCTACAGAAGATGCCAAACACAGTTTCTGGCGAAAGGAAATGTACTGCAATTGTTCAAGGACTTACAGCCTGGAGGACCTCATGTATAGAGAGTGGAAGGGAAGTTATTACATTCCTTATAATATGTGCATCATAGAAGGATTGGATGCATAATTCTAGAAGAATATACAAAGATAACAGTTTGTTACTTGTGAGATGCGTAGACTAACTTATTTCTGACATAGCTTCGGTAGTAATTATGGGACATCACACAGGGCTCCGAAATAATTAATTAATTAATTAATTACTTAAAAGAATTGAAGGAATTACCCGAGCAGCTCTTTCAGGCTTGAAGTAACGCGACAACGTTGCGTTGAGTTTGGTCATGGAATTGAACTGGTTGGTGGATGTAAACAGGCCGGAGTTAACGACTGAGATTGGCCCACAGTGGCACAGTAAATATGGTAGGAGATGGCATGTTATTTGTTTACGTTCTCGAGACACGTAGTGGCAGTAGTGAAGCGTGTTTGCTTATGTACGACCTAGTGACAGTGACACCCACACAATCTGCTGTATTGCCAGCTTGTTTTCCACAAAACTAAAGTATCTCCATAGGAAATGGTCAGAGACAAAGACGTAAGATATAAAATGTGTTCCAAATACCGAGATCTACCATTAGTTCAAATCAATGTAATGACATCCTTGCCACCCAGGACATCCTGCGCTGGACGTGACAGGCCACTACTGAAGTGCTATTGAAACAAACTGCCTCATGGAAAGATCACATTTAGTACTTGTGTTATACTAAACTCACAGAAATGAACTCATCGGACTGAAATCTAGAAAAGGAAATACTTATGAAAATACATCTAAGAATCCAAAGTTTTATTCTGATCACTTGACGTTTTTGCTACATACATAATAAAACATGCAGCGAATACAAAATTTTAATAAGCTATGCCCAAAACATTTAGATAATAATGTATTGTTCACATTTAACCACATTTTGATAAAGTAATATGACTTGCTCCTTCGACCCCATGGTTTGTGGTATCGGTTACAAGCTTTTAATTTAAATTTAGGATACAAATATGAAGAAATTTTTGTGCAGGTATCTTTTAATTTGATATAGTTTAAGAGAAAAGTTTTGGTTAATATGTTACTAAGCTATTCAGCATTTAAGGTTTGAATTGAGAAAAACAATTAATTTTATGTTAACTGCTCTTATTTTTTAACTACTGCACACTAATTTTTAAATCCATAATGCCTAAATCTATCCTGAAAGCTTCAAGCTAATAAGTTATACACTGTTATGCAAGTAGAATTATTTTGAAGAGTAAAATATGGTGGAGAAAATGACAAGACTGAGGTGTAAAGGTCAACGCATTACCAAAATGGTACAGGATCAATTAAATAGGTATACGGGTTTAATATAATTATATTAAAACTCAATTATGTGCAAGTGAGAGTGCAAGGTATAAGTATTACGAAAAAGACAAAAAAAAAAATCAAAATATTCACATTTTTAAAAAGCTTCCCCGCTGTATTGCATTAACATATGAATTGATTCCTCGAAGACAAGGTTCTTGTTATCACAGGATATACAAAAATGTCGCTAATGTATCTTTAACGTGTGCAGAGGATTCCAGACTCGAATTTCGCCATTACGTCAGTTTGTTTTCAAATAACTATTTGTCTCAGCATCACCACATATACGGCAAAATGTGCTACAAAATGTATACGGATATAAATGCAATTTTAACTTCATTAAAATATCCTTAACTAAGCTTTACATTGAGACGGGAACTTCTATGTATATATATTTGTAATTTTAGAATTAGAATGTAAATATAAGACTTTTAGGTATAAGTATAATTTTGTATTCTGTAAAGAAGCTGCCTCTTGAAAGTATGTTGACCTGAGCACATTTCTGAAGGCCAGAGGACAAACCTCTTTTGTCGAGGGACGTTTTGCCTAAAGTCCAAGGACACAGCTGGGGAAAATACACCCCTCCCCCATAACGGGACTAGAGAGAAAGTGCGGGGGTGAGATATAAATAGGAAAACTTGGAAGAGAACGGGACTGACTCTGTTTGTTGCGAGGTAGCCACGAGGGTGGACCTGTATCGCGAATAGGTAGAGTTTCGCGCCAAAAACGTCGATGTGTGAAAGGCGACAGTGAGTAGCGTAAGGAGAAATAAATAGCGATCTTAAAACGCAATACCAGAAACTCGCTCAGGTCGGCACCTCGAGGCAAATACGTGGTTCAGAATAAAATCATAAAACGTCTGTGCTATATTTGTCATCTAACCTCGCGCCTGAGAAATATCCTACTCATGCCTACCTAATCCCAATCAAGATCAACGCAGCGGCGTACAGCGGAGAGGCAGCTACTGCACCGGATGAGCTAGCAAGGCATTTCATGTGACAGAAAAGAATCCGTCACAAAAGTAGCACCCAACGTACTGTGTTACAAGTGGCTTCCCAACACCCGTTACAACATTTAGCCATTGAAGCACTACCATTATTACTGTGCACCTGCAGATATTCCTTCTTCTAGAAAACGGATTACTATACAATAAAAAGCACCGTCAGAACAGTCATATGTGAGAAAACTGTGCATTGACGTCGACTGAAAACTCAAATCCGATTCCAATCCAGTGGAATTTTATCTGCGTTCCGCAAACGATTCCAACATTTAATTCGAACGCAACACCTTAAATTACGATAACTTGCCTCTGTGGATTATCCGCGCCAACTAGAAATCAAGCAGGTACTTTAAAAACCTATTATCTGCTTCAGTATGGTTCTAATAATTTGCAGAGATGGAGTTTACATAGCGAAGATAACATTAAACCATACAAGTTTTGAAATCTATCTTGTGTCATAGGTACAGATTATACAACGAAGGGGACGCCTACATAGGTATATTTTGACTACCACGCCCCACCAGGAGGAAGCGATGAAGGTAGGGAACCACATTAGACTCCAGGCCGCAAGTAAGCAAGCAACAGCGACGCACGGAAGTCCCTAATAGTTCCATTCTCGAAGACTAGTGGAGCTGCCCAGACAGGATTAGGAGCAATCCGTGAATCTTTAGCCCTCTAGTGCCCAACGAGAGTATTGTTTCTTTTGTGCAAGCATTCGTGGTATCCGTGCGGCACCACCACACACCACAAAATCTAGAAGCACACTTGAATGCTGAGAAGGAAACGGAATGAAAGGGAAATTATAGATAGAAAATCGTGGTAGATAAGAAATCACCTCAGCATTTGCCTACCGACAAGAGAAAACCACGAAAACTCTAAGATAAGAGTGGTCAGTAGATGGGAATCGAACCCGAACCTCCCGAATGCGAGCCTCACACGTTACCGCAGAGCCAACTCGTTCGTTATTTTTGGTGATGAAAGTTCTTGTTTCCACTTGTTTTTTGAAACAAGTGGAAATCGCGCCTTTGAGAAAGCACTGTTTTTGTTTGATTATGGTGCAGGCAGGTAAGTCATTGGTGAGAAAGGCCAAATATTAGTTTTAAGACGTTACATTTTCTACCAGGGTTGAAATTGCATTCTTATGACTTAGCGGTAAGTGATAGTTACAGGTTTATAACCAACGGCATTGATCTGGGAAAGGACAGATTTATTTTTCACGGAATCTGTGCCTTTCGCTCTTTTCCAGGCGAGATTGAATTGTGTTGGATTTAATAAAATACCAATGGTGTGGGAACAAGCTGTGATTGAATGAAAGCTGGAAATATGTGGAGTGAGGGACAGGGGAAGTGCTTGGCGTTAGAACAGTCATTTGTTACAAGTTGCGGCCAGCCAATTAAGACCCCGACTCTTCCATTGTGGAAGATTGACGGCGTGGGATCGCATCGGGTCAACTCTCGTGGTCCATCACTCTGCCTGCAATTCAGTCAGGCTCTTGTAGGTTCGATTCCCGATAGCTCTTACTGCAAAAGGTTTTCAGGTTTTATGTACTTAGTTCGGCATGTTTTTGTCAAAACCCTGTATAACTTCCTTACATATTCTAGCAAAACCCGCAGCTCCGCTCGCGTTACTGCGTTAACTGCGAAAATACCTCTCTTTCGCTCTCCCTCTACCAGACTCTCCACCACCTCCTACCCTCTGTTTCCCTCCTATTCACTTTCCCTCACCGCCATCCTTCCGTGGAAAGTAGAACGTAATAATAAAATATTTAATAGATCACAAATCTAGTATTTCTTTACAGTTATGTGATATTTCTTACCATGGGCTGTTCAAGTAAACTAACCAAAAACTGGGACAGGAATTGGAGAGATACCGAGGGGGTTCGGCACTGAAGCCAGGCTTATTGTGTGTGTCTGTGTGTCTGTCTGTGTGTCTGTCAGTCTGTGGACAGCATAACTCAAAAACAAAAAGTCGATTAGAAACCAAAGATGGTAATTAAGTTGAATGTCTTTCAAGGAGAAAGATTTTGAAGAAAATTGCTTCATCCTAAACTACCCTTTACATGGCACATTTTTCGAAAATTTTTATTTCCTTGAAAATGGCTCTAACGATTTTGATTAAAACGCCATATGTTTGAGATATTTTTATGACAAATGAAACGTATACCCTGAATTTTCTGGCTATAGTCCCTTTAATACTTACTCTTGATAACTTTTGTATAACTGATCAACCGCAAGAGATAGACCAAATCTTACTGTACAAAAAATGTAGATTTTGCAAAAACACACAATTTATGTTGCAATAAATGTTCTTGTAGAGTGAACCATTTCGGATATAGTCCTTGTTATTTCTATGAGTTTTGGAGAACCTATATTTCTGTCAAATGGAACATCGTTATTCAATTTTTTATGCGTTAACCGTGCAAAGAGAACGGAATTTGAAAGCTTTAAAATATTTGACTATCTTTCAAAGGCTACTGTATTCCCATATTACCCTTGCACCTACAAGGAGATAAGCAATAATATAATTTCTGCAAATGCTTATCTCAACTGACACGAAGAAGATACAGGAATAAGAGCTTGTAAGAATGGTTAGTGCAAGAGTAGAGAAAGTCATGTGAGTGCAACATATCAGATTTTTCAAGTGTGTATTATGGTCTGTTACAGTTTCATAGCAATCGATTTGAGAAGGTACAATATGCAGAAATTTCTTAGCAATTCCATTATATAAGGGGTGGCCCAATTTAAATATTCGGTGGTTGCGCAGCCAGGAGGCCCAAGATCGATTTTCGTTACCGGTGTGGGTATTTTATTCCGCTGGGATACCTGGTCCAGTGTTTACTTGGCCTCGTGAGGCCACTGGAGTTCCAATTGAGAAGCTACTTGAGAGAAACAATTATTATCGGCTTCAGGTTTCGAGGACCGTATTCACTGGCCGGAAGGGAATCGGGGGCTAACAACGTTCCACTCTCCAGTACCACACCCCGCTCATGACGCCCGTTGTGGTAGAGGTGGGAGAACTTAGCCAGATATTAGGACGTTGCGCAGCTAAGTTCAGATAAATTTAGTTTTATATAAATGTTGTCTTATCCTATATTATTATGCATTTTCCAAGTGGTCAACTTGATATCAAACTGACCTTACTTCAATGCTTTGGCATTTTTGTTTGTAGTTGCTGGCGTAGAAGTTCTTGTTGAATTCATTATTATCATCGTCATCATCATCATCATCATCATTATTATTATTATTATTATTATTATTAAAGCAATAACGATAATAATAACGATAAATATTTGAACACCTGACTTAACTGACTCGTTAAACTACGCCTTGGTGTACTCAAAGATAAGTTAAGTTTTTGACCTAAGTGTGTTTTAGAGAGCTCTACGCTTTTCCTATGGTAGAATTTTACCTACCGCTCATGGTTTCCGCAGTTACAATAGGGAGGAATTTGCAGGTAGCCTACAAAATTTTGAAGTCATATAATTTGTGATGGAAGTATTTGAAATACGTGTTGTTTTAGTAAAATAGTTCTGTATAAGAATTTTCAGAAAATTCAAATAACGAAAAGAGTCCTATATAAAGAGCTATTGGGAGATGGGATTAGGATTAGTCAGACCGACACCCTTTCAGACCCAAGGGGTCCCTGGGAGGAATGGAGGAAGGAGAAATCCAAACCATATCCGGATGACGGTTCACGCTAGTAAGGATGAAGTCCCTAGCTATTTTAGAATGACACCAATTTTGAAGCTAGGACGACCTTGCTTGAGGAACCATCTTCAACTCGGGTGTCCTGGGAACGAGTCTCCCAGGAAGGGGCACCAGCGCAAATCCATCGCAAGTCATCAATCACCGTCGCCTGATGCTACAATCCTGAAACACATGAAGGCGAAACAGATGAATGGCAATGACGGAGAGAAGAAATTATGGACATGAAATTCATAGTGGAGGATGACCCACCTCGGTATTCACCTCCCGACCTGGTTAAATCACAAATAAACTCGATATAAGTGGCTGTCACGACGAGAATGCAGCCAGATCCTTCCGAATGCGAGCCTCATTCGTTACCAAGCAGCCATCTTTTGAACATTTTCACCCTGCATTCTTATAGGGTAACTGATTTAAGGATGAAATACGATGCTTGTTCGAAGGACAGCTCTACTATACACACCCTTCAAGTCTATTTTCTTGAGTGTCAAATATAATAATGGTCGTCTCCGCTGGTGCTTACCAAGCGGGAGAACCGCGTTTGAATCTCAGTACCAGCGTGGGGATTTTCTACTACTGGAAGACCTGTTTCGGGGTGCACTCAGCCTCGTTAGGTCCCTGAGGGGCCAATTGAGGGGCTACTTGATTGAAAAGTAGCGGCCCTGGATGTGAAGAACACATAACCGGCCGGGATGGATCAGGGCACTGACCACGTCCTACCCTCCGGCACCGCACTTCATTCATGACGCCTGTGGTCAGCAGAGGTGGAGGACGTAGCGGCCTGGCGGTAGTCCTTAGCGTGGAAAGGCCTGTTGCGCCGCGGGGGTTAAAGTATAATAACAGACTAGGGTGTGTTTTAATATAGTTAACGCTGATATTTATGTTTAAAGACAGCTATATTAAGCAGTATCCAAAGGACAGTCTTTCACTGTTCCCTAGAGTTTTACATTTAAAGAAATTTTCCACACTCGCTGACTCAAAGCAAATTTGCTCTATACTACAATTATTACATTGCATATACACAAAGAATTTTATTTTGAACCGGGTACTTAAGAATATAGAAAAAGTGATTCCATAGTCTTGGAGCCATGTTGTAAAAACCTACCACAGATTTTTTGTGTGCTTCTTCAATGAAGTTGAGAAAATTCACGTGAAAACGCCGTCATAAAGTTAGCAGTTGCTCAGGAAGAAAGTACCGTGTGCTCAAGGATCATACTGTAATGTTCAAGATAAAAAGCCAAGGGGGACACGGTGTTTTCGACCTGATAATGATATATTACTGCAGTGCTGCAA
Organism: Tenodera sinensis; assembly: GCA_030765045.1. NCBI lineage: Eukaryota > Metazoa > Arthropoda > Insecta > Mantodea > Mantidae > Tenodera > Tenodera sinensis. The sequence continues at coordinate 81,839,002 of CM060964.1, read as the reverse complement.
AGACCAATTCCACTCACCATAAACGATACCATCTAAATTGAACTCTTACGTGTCCCGTAAAATCTCCCCAGTCTTGAAAATGCTTACGTCCTGTGTTTTTTCTTTCTTTCTTTCTTTCTTTCTTTCTTTCTTCCTTTTCTTTCTCTCCTTAGCTATTTCCCTTCTCTCAAAGCCCCCTTTCCTCTATAGCGAGAGTGAAATGCGCATAGTGAACACATGCACGTGCAACAAGGAATGATTTCTCCACCCTCCTGCATTCCTTGCCCCCTGCTTGTTTGTTTGACGCCACGGCTGTGGTCAGCTGCAAGCAGATTTTATGTATTTAACATGTTTACTGAATTATCTTCTTGGAATTGCTGTGGAATAAATAAAGAATAGCCTAAAGTGTTCAAAACTGTTGATTAAGAATGCTTATCTTCATTAAGTCAATAATACATATATTCATTATGTTTAACACTGAGGTTCCTTCGTGACCCATAGTAATGAATGAACATTCATTGCAATACAACCCGTGCAGCCCCCACCGCTTACCTAGTTCTAGTACACAGAACGCCTAAGGTACTCCTACTGCACCTCACGCCTACGTCACATTATTTATCACTATACGAGGCCTAGGCCATTCCATTGGTTGCCTTAGGCCTCAGTGCAAGGATGTACCATTCGTTTTGCTAAAAACGTTAACCAATAACCAGAACAAAGGGAAAAAATACATGATTTCGCTTTCGACCCTAAAATAGAGAGGAGAGTGAATGCGTTCAGTTTGTCATACACACCTCTTATCATAATTGGTAGAAACACCTTTCGCCTGGTCCCAAATGACCTAGCTGTCAATGGGTCCTTAAACTTCGTCCATCCATCCTTGTCGGCTAGAGCGGGACCTGCCATTCAAGGGGAGAAAGTATAAGGGGAAGAACTGATGAGCACTTAGGTTAGCGAAATGTATACTGTGTATGTGTGAGAAGACTTTCAGGGGATGCAAATAATGTTTGAATCAGTTTTTCTTTTGATCAGGTGTCAACAAATGCGACACCCATCTTAAACACACCTTTTGAAAGCCCAAAACATCACATAAAATATTACCTGCACATTCCTTTGATATGTTTACAGTCTGTACTATCCGAAACAACTTTAATCTACGGTCTTCCAGTACTAAGCGATGAATTTTTTCAACGATCTCTGTAGTTGTGATTTCCACAGGACGTCCAGAGCGAGGTTCATAACTAGTTCTCGTACGTCCCATTTTGAACTCTGCAACCCACATTTTAATTATTCCATATGAGGGGCAGAGTCTTTCAATGCAATGCCCATTTCCTCCTTGATTTCTTTAGGCGTTAAGCCTTTCAAGTGGAAGTATTTAATCACTGCTCGTTTTTCCAAATCCTTCATTTTCGTAAAACCTGTAAACTTGTTTTGTTTAAACTGTCATTCAAAAACGAAACAAGCTATTGACCTGTAACTATGGATACTAGCTAGTCTAGAGTTAAACTATATGGTGCTATCCGTCAAACTGGCTCAGTAGCGCCATCTCTATGTGAGGCCCGGAACTTATCTATCGTTTTTAACATCATACTAATAATGATGACAATGTGATACCAATAAGTATAATAATAATAATAATAATAATAATAATAATAATAATAATAATAATAATAATAATAATAATAATAATAATAATAATAATAATAATAATAATAATAATAATAATAATAATAATAATAATAATAATAATAATAATAATAATAATAATAATAATAATAATAATAATAATAATAATAATAATAATAATAATAATAATAATAACCATGACAATAACGATGATAACACTAATATCGATGATAACGATACTGCTAACAATGATAATACCGATGGTAAAAATGATACTAATAACGATACTAACAACGATGATAATCACGGTAATGATAACGACGATAATAGTGATATTACTGACGATTATAATAACGATACTAATGAACAATGATAGTAACGATACTAATACCGATGATAGTAACGATTTCATAACGATATTAATGACGATGATAACAGAGACACTGATGACGATAATAATAAAGGCACTAATAACGATACTAATAACAATAGCAACATTAATAGTAGTACTTGTAGTTGTGATAGTAGTAAGGATAACACTAGTGATAACGGTGGTGTTAATAGTAATGGAAACAGATGTAATAATAGTGTAAATAATAGTATAAATAATAGTAATAATAATGTCAATAATATCGCTAGTTTGCGGCAGGACTAGCTTTGAGATAATGAACATGTTTTGGCTTCAATAACGCCAGAGAAAGCATAGGCATTAACCTCTCCTCTTTTTCCCCTAAAGAGGGGAAAAGCCACTCAGAAATGTTTCCATACTCCTTCCTTGTTGCCGCTCTCCTAGGCCTGCCTTTGGTCGTAGAATAGGAATAAGAGATTGGGTTACATAGGGCTGAAGCTTCTGCAATACTGAATACTGAAAAAAATACAAAAAACGAAAATCATGTTCACGTTTTCGTGCGCTCGACTGTACGGACTTTTGCTGAGTGCATCCATGATATTCTTCATTGTCGTTTCTGCTACTACGCTGTGAATATACGTACTATACGGAGAACAAATTATTTAAGGCAAGGAATCTCTAAAATTTGAAACTTCCATAGATTTCTTCAATCAGATGCTTGCGTGTTTATTTGCACATTAAAAATAACCTACCCGCCTACCCACCTACCTACTTACTTATTTTGAAGCACTGTGTTCCTAATGACGCGCAAAATAGATTACAAGTTTATATGCAGTGACACGGCAGCCTTTTGCTTATTAAAGACGATTGAAGTAACAGGAATTATTATTGCCTTCGTAGCGCAGTGGTAGCGCGCCTGCCTCTGGTGCGGAGGACCAGGGTTGCGAAGGCTGCATAACCGGTCGGGAAGGCTCTGGGCGCTGAGCACGTCCCACACTCCAGTACTGCACCCCACTCATGACGCCTGTAGTGGGCAGAGGTGGGGACACAGAGGCCGGGCGGTAAGCCTTGGCCGTCAGGGGTTAGTTTTTTATCACGAATTATATTAATCGCTTTTGACAAATTGGGTCTGCAGAGACAGTGAATGAAATGCATGAAAGCATATACAAATGATCCAGGGTGCCCCATTGACCTGATAACTATCCACATTTTATATGAAGATAAGGAAGAACAGCAAGGGCAGGGAATCTTATCCAGGATTTTCACCCCAATTAGTAATCAAAGTAGGGCCCTACAAGTAGTAAGATGGATGCCCTATTTTCACACTACGGAGAAGGGGGGAATCGCATTTTAAAAAGTAAAGAAAACCACCTCTGAGTGTTACTATCACCTGCTTTTCTCTTGTCAATATCACGTTTGTGCGTCCTCAAAAATTATACAGATAAAGTAATCTAAAATGCGATTGGAGTTGCGATTATCGCAGATGTCTACATGCTCGGCCAATGTGGTTTATGCGTCAAATCCTCTGGTTAAATCCTGGATAGAAAATCCCTTTGGTACAGTATTGTTTCGTTCCGTGCACGTTCGTCCCTCAGAAATATGTCAAATTTCCTTTCCCTAAAATCACCTGGGAAATCTTTCGGTTACATCACTCCTTATCACAGTTAGAAATCTGGATTATGTATCCTTAAAGTCAAGAGCACTTCATCTAACGTTATGTAACTGTTTTTAAATCTCAAAGGCATGCCACTTTTTGTCGTAGTACATTGTAATGACTTCTGAAAATCACAAAACTTTGTAGCTTCTAAGCGCGCGGCACATGCCAATTTACCTAAAAAGTGCCAATGTATTGGCCGGCCCCTTAGTTCAGTCACTACAGCACTTGCCTTTTGAGTGAGAGGTTCCGGGTTCGCTTCCCAACTTGGGGTGTGAATTTCTCAGTAGCCAAGATTATTCCCCAAACTTCCAGCAGTCTTATGTATGAGAGTGTGAATGTGTGTGTAATCTAATCTACAAAACCCAAAGAAAGCACAATCACAACTACATGCGAGTTAGCACCATTGTCGACAGGCAAATGTTCCAAAGTTAAAACGAAGCCGATGCGGCCATTGCAGTTGAAGTCAGGGTATATATGAATCAACTTAAAATAATATCAATTAATTAATGTTTATTTCACACAAGTCTGATGAATTCAATGCCACAGCCGGAATTTTCATCATGAATCTCTTTATCATTGGTTGTAAGTTGCTATAGGGACATGTTATCTCAAAATGAATTTGAGAAGGTCTTGCGGATTAGCGCGAATATAATTCGATTCCACTGTGGAATTTATTGTCACACCGGCATAGGGCCATAGGACCATAGCAGCTGCACGGAAACCCTGTGGTTCAAATCCCGGCTATGACATTGCCATTTTCAGCCTCGAATGCTAAATACTCCGGGGTATAGCCTGTTATCTCTCAAAATAATAAAAACATCGCATTGAAATATTCTACCTACCTAATTACGCACCCACCCTATTTTTCATAAACTACTGCATCTAAGCGAACAATTCAGATAGTAACAAACATAATATAGCAATTGCTATATGTAAAATAAAAAGGGAGCTGAAATTCAGACCTGAGGAAAAATAATGAAAACTGTGTGTGTGTCTGTGTGTGTGTGTGGTGCGGCCACCAATCCGTCTTTCACGTATACAGATATCCTTTCGTGCGTTAAAACTGTTGCAGAGCGCAACGGGGCCATCACCATGAAACGGAGGGCAGTGGCGTGAGCGAACAACTTCGTGCTGCTCCTCTTGCTAATCAGCACAGAGAGACGAGAGGTAGTTCGTAGGCTTGAACTAGAGTTTGTAGTGGTGCAGTCCGTGATAACACAGAAGAAAGTGTAAAGAGTGTAAAAGTCTTACAGTGAGTTTGAGTAACAACAGTCCAATTGGGTGTGTTTCCTTTGGACAACTGGGACATTTATCATCATCATCATCATCATCATCATCATCATCATCATCATCATCATCATCATCATCATCACCATCATCACCATCATCATTATCATTGGTGTCATTATTATTATCATTAGTGTCATTATTATTATCATTAGTGTCATTATTATTATTATTGTTATTGTTATTGTTATTGTTATTGTTATTATTATTATTATTATTATTATTATTATTATTATTATTATTATTATTATTATTATTATTATTATTATTATTATTATTATTATTATTATTATTATTATTATTATTATTATTATTATTATTATTATTATTATTATTATTATTATTATTATTATTATTATTATTATTATTATTATTATTATTATTATTATTATTATTATTATTAAAACCTCTCATAACAACGCATATTATTACCCATTTTAGAAATTGTATATAAAGTATAAGCTGAAGAGAGGAGAGGGAGGGAGAGAGTGAGAGAGAGAGAGAGAGAGAAACGGCGAAGCTAATGAAGAGAGAAGGCGAGAGAAAGAGTAAGTGGTAGGGAAATGAAAATAAAAAGGAGAGAGAGGCGGAGTAATAGGAATGAGAAGAGAGAGAGAAACAGTGGGAATGTTCGGTAGAAAGGCAGAGAAGAATCTCCATATTTAATGCAACAAAGCAACCAGAGCTGTGGGTTCTACTTCTAGGTATGTGATATGTGAACAAGAATTTGGGCAATGGGTGGGGGAGGGGGGAAACTCCATTATAAATAGTAATGTTTCAAACTCCCCTAAGCTGTCTTACTGGATAAAGAAGTACGTACATTATGCTTTGGAGAAGTAAATATTTTCAACCATTGTTAATAATAAAATTACTGTTAATTTGTAGAGCTCTATAATCCACCAAAATTTTAGTGATTATTCCTTTAAAACCTTTATGTTCCATTTATATTTAAAAACACTATATGTGGGGCGGGATCAAATTTCCAATCTGTATGAATATACCGTATCAGCGTCAGAGGATTAAATACGAACAAGCCTTGTCCACGCCAGAAAGAATTACCTGGCAATTTTATTGCTCCCTTGTTACAATTAATAACATTGAATTGTATGCGCTGTTTACTGATGCACAGTTCTATCAGGGGAAGATGATGGCATGGATGTTAATACCATTTATGAATCTCTGGATAGTGTTTGTCACAGCGAAACAAATTCAATTATACACCCGGGTAAGTATGATCATTTTCCATTGGTGACTGCATAGAAGCAGTTTGTTTAAACTTCGATTATTCTAAACACTAGCCTTGCCAAATCTCCCGTGCTTTTCTAAATCTTGAAGATTTTTGAATAAGATGTTTTGGTAACGTACAATGACGTATAAATTCCAAAGCAGGTAATCAGGGTTTGAAGCGCATTCTAATAACAAAACTTCAGATATCAGAAAAAGTACTGAAGGACAGAATGATAAAACACAATATTTTAGGTCAACTATTAAGGTTAGGGTTAGATAGATAGGGAAATAGACACCTCACGCATATAGAGTTACATAGGTCCACCGTGGCTACCAACCCCATCCCCCTCGCCAGGAGAAAAAGGATGAAGTGCAGGAACCGCCGGCCACAGGCTGCAGGCACACAGACCACAGGGACGCGTAGTAGTCCATAACATTTCCTGGCTCGAAGTTCCGTCCCATTGATTGAACTGCCTGGAGAAGGCAACAAACTATCCGTCAATTAAGCACCCTTTAGTGCCCATGGGGATTACTCTTTCCTTTGAGCAAGCATCCGTGCCATTTATCTTCAACATCCATACGCCACGAAACCTAGAATCGACCTGGAAGATGAGAAGCAAACGAAATGAAACAAAACTTATGGAAAGGAAATTGTGGTAGATGAGAAACAACCTTTGCCTACCGACCAGGAAATAGTATGTAAAACCCGAGGCTAGAGTGGGCGGAAGATGTGAATCGAATCTACGACTTCCTAAATGTGAACCTCACACTATTTCTCAGTTATTTCGGCATGCATATACAGTGCGTTCGTAGATCGGCCGGAGCACCCCCAGAGTACCCCAGAGCACCCACGTGCCCTCCGCTAGTTTCACGTAAACGACCGGCAAGTCATGGGTACGGAACACTAACTACTATACTAACTTCTATTAAGCTTATCTGCGTCACAAACAGATGCTGAAATTGATCACCTTCACGCAAACATTCCTTATCTCGGAAAGAAATTCTAGTTTACTCGTAAAAGTTCATGTTGTCTGATTGCCTGTATATATCTCTAGTGATGCCGTTCAATTCTTGTAACGTGTGTGGATTGATTCGTACACATTATTCTTTAATGTTACCCATAAATAAAATTCGAACGGAGATAGGTTGAGAGAACGGGGTTGCCACTAATACACACTTCGCAATTCATGCATAGAATTCGCGGCAGTGTGCTCTGTAGTGGAATCCTGCTGAAACCAGGTGCACAATCTTTAATTTATTGTTAGTTGCGGGAAAAAATTATTTAAAATAGAGTTAACGTGAACGTATGTATCAACTGTTTTGTCGTAAAATATGGGCCCAATAGTTCTAAGCGCACAACTTTTGCACCGTGGTGATGAATTTCATAAATAATGTGGGGATTTTCGTTATACGGAATTGTTTTCGGAAATTTAGGGACTGCGCTCGCGTTGAAGGTCATCAGTTCCAACATCTGTTGTGACGCAGGTAAGCCTAATATAAGTTAGTAAAGTAGATAGTGTCCCGTATCCATGACTTGCCAGTCGGTCGCGTGTAACTCAGGAGGAGGCACCGGTCCTCGCTCAGTACGGTGCTGCCACGAGGCGGTCCAGCCGATCTGCGAACGCACTGTGTATTAATAGACTATAGCAGTGCGAGTGTTTTTTTTTTTTTTTTTTTTTTAAAGATTAACGTCCTCCAACATTGTGTCATATCGGGCTGAAATGGGTGAAATGAGCCCGAGGTCCATGGAGCTTTAAGTTACCAGACATTCGTCTTCTCAGGGTAGGGAAAACCTCGGAAAAAACCTTACCCGGATAACTTACTCTAAGCGAGATTCGAACTCGCGACCTCTTGAACGTGAGGCAGACACGCTAACCATCACGCTACCGAGGCGGGCACAAGTGTGTTCTTTTATTTGTATGGAAGTATACACAAACTTATGTTCATATTGTAAAAAACGCACAACAGACGATAATTACTACTAAATCCTTTAATCTAAATCGACTGTAACAAATTCATTTTAAAAGTTTTCACCCGCTCTTCTGGTTCTGTCAAAGATTAATGTAAAGTAATATTCGGATATGCTTTGTGCCTGTGAAGGAGTGGAATTCTGTTTCGGTAACGTATTGACGTACTACGAGTCGTGTAAACATAGGTTTAGAGCATGCGACATGTAAAGTGCAAAATTGACAATTGATATTTTGAAAAATCATTAAAAACTCTGAAATAATGAAACCTATAACCATTATACCGAAATTTTTTATCCTCAAGGCACATTTATAAGATTTTAAAAGAAGGTATTTTTCTACTCTGCATACACAGTACCATATAATTACCAGCTGTTTTTCAGAGGATATTACACAGGCTACGCCTACGGATTTGAATATACTCGTATTTACATTCTGCTTGCCTATAGCAGAGCTCGACTCCCGTCCGCTGCCCACCGCCCACTGTGACCTTAGTTCTTGGATTTTTACCTGTAGGTAGACGATTTCTGGAGTGGTTTCTCATCTGTCACGATTTTCTTTGCATCATTTCCCTTTCATTCCGTCAGTGCGGATGCTTACTCAAAGGAAAGACTCTTCCCCGGGGAACTAGCGGGCGGCTTAGTTGACGGTTCGTTCATTGACCTATCTAGGTAGTACCAGCAGTGGGGCCGGTCTCCAAATTTGGAACTGTTAGGGACTTCCGCGCGTCTCTGTTGTCTGTAGCCTCCTGTGGTTTCTTTAATTCATTACTTCATTGTGGTAGCCACATTACGTAGATCTGTGTAGCAGTGCCCGTGGTGGTCCTTCATTTTATTATCTCTCTCTATCTCTCTCTCACACACACACCCTCTCTCTCTCTAAATAAATAAATAAATAAATATATATACACACACACCCACACACCCATACCTAAAATTCTATTTTAGAATGCCTAAAAAGGATTTTTGTAAAAAGTTCTGTGGATGTGTGTACAGGTGTCGCAAAATTAGACCCACAAACTTTGGTAGCTGACAGATACGTTTATTTTAAACATTTTTTGTTAAGGAAATTTTTGTCTGCGGTGCTTCGTTGAAGCGCTTAGACGTGTTAATGCCGTAGATTACTGCCTTCCACCCAGTTAACGTATTTACGACAAAATCAACAATGGAAATTATACATTTATCTTAGTAAGGCACTCAATCTTAATCCAAGAAACAAACACAAAACACATTAACAAAATACTAACATCTCATTGTTTACAGTTAATCACAGCTTTACTATTTAAAGTAAGTGTTGAAACGCACGCCCATTGCAGTTACCACGAAGAGTACATCGGTGTGCCATATTCTGCCGCACTCTCACAAAGATACCAGCCATTTCTCCTTTTTAAAAGTTTGTCGGTCTAATTTTGATTTTTGGAAAAACTTTTGCGACGATTTTGATTAAATTATAATATTTTAAAATATTTTCATTACAAACGAAGTGAATATCTTGAATTTTTCGGGAATAGCCCCTTGTTTCCTCGTTCTAAATGAGTTTTATATAATTTTCAAATTGTAAGGTATAGATAAAATCGGTAAATCATACAAGTACGTGGGTCATACTGAAAGTCGAGATGCAACATATTGTTAGAAATCAAATTCCTAGAATATAACGAAAACCACTGCAGGATCTGGCAAAATCAAATGACGTTCTAACAAATGACCATTTTCTCATGATATATGCTGTTGGTATGAATAACAGCGCCCCCATATAAGTATGTTTCCTTTGGGCAACCGTGTTATTGTTGTTATTATAACATCATCATCATCATCATCATCATCATCATCATCATCATCATCATCATCATCATCATCATCATCATCATCATCATCATCATCATTATTATTATTATTATTATTATTATTATTATTATTATTATTATTATTATTATTATTATTATTATTATTATTATTATTATTATTATTATTATTATTATTATTATTATGATCATCATCATCATCATCATCATTATGATCATTATTATCATTACCTGTAGAGTAAATAACATTTTGAGGTAATTTTCAGTGTAGCTGAGTTATCCACAATTAAGAAGTCACAGTTTTGGTTTCAAAAAATTTACACAAAAATGATTTCCTTTTTGCTTGTTTGAATCCGCTTATTTTGGAAAGAAACGTGCTGAAAGTTGCACACATAACAAACTTTTTTAAGAGTTTTCCTACTTAGTATGGAATGAGTGCCCTTACATTCAAGCCGTCCAATATGATGCAATGTTGGAGGACTAAAAAGAATAACTTACATTCAGAAGGGCTGGATATTTTAATTAAATCCACCTACCTTGTAAGTATTTATTCATTATTTGGCATTTTACTTTCTCTACTGGTAATTAGAGGAAATATTGTATTCCTCCCAAACATTCGATGCCGAGATTTAACCGGAAATACATGTCTTGGGACCCCCTGAATCCAATAAAAGCATTTTTAGAAAAAGGTCCCTGTGCGTGCGTGCGTGCGTGCGTGCGTGCGTGCGTGCGTGGGTGCGTGCGTGCGTGCGTGCGTGCGTGCGTGCGTGCGTGCGTGCGTGCGTGCGTGCGTGCGTGCGTGCGTGCGTGCGTGCGTGCGTGCGTGCGTGCGTGTGTGCGTGTGTGCGTGTGTGCGTGTGTGCGTGTGTGCGTGTGTGCGTGTGTGCGTGTGTGCGTGTGTGCGTGTGTGCGTGTGTGCGTGTGTGCGTGTGTGCGTGTGTGCGTGTGTGCGTGTGTGCGTGTGTGCGTGTGTGCGTGTGTGCGTGTGTGCGTGTGTGCGTGTGTGCGTGTGTGCGTGTGTGCGTGTGTGCGTGTGTGCGTGTGTGCGTGTGTGCGTGTGTGCGTGTGTGCGTGTGTGCGTGTGTGCGTGTGTGCGTGTGTGTGTGTGTGTGTGTGTGTGTGTGTGTGTGTGTGTGTGTGTGTGTGTGTGTGTGTGTGTGTGTGTGTGTGTGTGTGTGTGTGTGTGTGTGTGTGTGTGTGTGTGTGTGTGTGTGTGTGTGTGTGTGTGTGTGTGTGTGTGTGTGTGTGTGTGTGTGTGTGTGTGTGTGTGTGTGTGTGTGTGTGTGTGTGTGTGTGTGTGTGTGTGTGTGTGTGTGTGTGTGTGTGTGTGTGTGTGTGTGTGTGTGTGTGTGTGTGTGTGTGTGTGTGTGTGTGTGTGTGTGTGTGTGTGTGTGTGTGTGTGTGTGTGTGTGTGTGTGTGTGTGTGTGTGTGTGTGTGTGTGTGTGTGTGTGTGTGTGTGTGTGTGTGTGTGTGTGTGTGTGTGTGTGTGTGTGTGTGTGTGTGTGTGTGTGTGTGTGTGTGTGTGTGTGTGTGTGTGTGTGTGTGTGTGTGTGTGTGTGTGTGTGTGTGTGTGTGTGTGTGTGTGTGTGTGTGTGTGTGTGTGTGTGTGTGTGTGTGTGTGTGTGTGTGTGTGTGTGTGTGTGTGTGTGTGTGTGTGTGTGTGTGTGTGTGTGTGTGTGTGTGTGTGTGTGTGTGTGTGTGTGTGTGTGTGTGTGTGTGTGTGTGTGTGTGTGTGTGTGTGTGTGTGTGTGTGTGTGTGTGTGTGTGTGTGTGTGTGTGTGTGTGTGTGTGTGTGTGTGTGTGTGTGTGTGTGTGTGTGTGTGTGTGTGTGTGTGTGTGTGTGTGTGTGTGTGTGTGTGTGTGTGTGTGTGTGTGTGTGTGTGTGTGTGTGTGTGTGTGTGTGTGTGTGTGTGTGTGTGTGTGTGTGTGTGTGTGTGTGTGTGTGTGTGTGTGTGTGTGTGTGTGTGTGTGTGTGTGTGTGTGTGTGTGTGTGTGTGTGTGTGTGTGTGTGTGTGTGTGTGTGTGTGTGTGTGTGTGTGTGTGTGTGTGTGTGTGTGTGTGTGTGTGTGTGTGTGTGTGTGTGTGTGTGTGTGTGTGTGTGTGTGTGTGTGTGTGTGTGTGTGTGTGTGTGTGTGTGTGTGTGTGTGTGTGTGTGTGTGTGTGTGTGTGTGTGTGTGTGTGTGTGTGTGTGTGTGTGTGTGTGTGTGTGTGTGTGTGTGTGTGTGTGTGTGTGTGTGTGTGTGTGTGTGTGTGTGTGTGTGTGTGTGTGTGTGTGTGTGTGTGTGTGTGTGTGTGTGTGTGTGTGTGTGTGTGTGTGTGTGTGTGTGTGTGTGTGTGTGTGTGTGTGTGTGTGTGTGTGTGTGTGTGTGTGTGTGTGTGTGTGTGTGTGTGTGTGTGTGTGTGTGTGTGTGTGTGTGTGTGTGTGTGTGTGTGTGTGTGTGTGTGTGTGTGTGTGTGTGTGTGTGTGTGTGTGTGTGTGTGTGTGTGTGTGTGTGTGTGTGTGTGTGTGTGTGTGTGTGTGTGTGTGTGTGTGTGTGTGTGTGTGTGTGTGTGTGTGTGTGTGTGTGTGTGTGTGTGTGTGTGTGTGTGTGTGTGTGTGTGTGTGTGTGTGTGTGTGTGTGTGTGTGTGTGTGTGTGTGTGTGTGTGTGTGTGTGTGTGTGTGTGTGTGTGTGTGTGTGTGTGTGTGTGTGTGTGTGTGTGTGTGTGTGTGTGTGTGTGTGTGTGTGTGTGTGTGTGTGTGTGTGTGTGTGTGTGTGTGTGTGTGTGTGTGTGTGTGTGTGTGTGTGTGTGTGTGTGTGTGTGTGTGTGTGTGTGTGTGTGTGTGTGTGTGTGTGTGTGTGTGTGTGTGTGTGTGTGTGTGTGTGTGTGTGTGTGTGTGTGTGTGTGTGTGTGTGTGTGTGTGTGTGTGTGTGTGTGTGTGTGTGTGTGTGTGTGTGTGTGTGTGTGTGTGTGTGTGTGTGTGTGTGTGTGTGTGTGTGTGTGTGTGTGTGTGTGTGTGTGTGTGTGTGTGTGTGTGTGTGTGTGTGTGTGTGTGTGTGTGTGTGTGTGTGTGTGTGTGTGTGTGTGTGTGTGTGTGTGTGTGTGTGTGTGTGTGTGTGTGTGTGTGTGTGTGTGTGTGTGTGTGTGTGTGTGTGTGTGTGTGTGTGTGTGTGTGTGTGTGTGTGTGTGTGTGTGTGTGTGTGTGTGTGTGTGTGTGTGTGTGTGTGTGTGTGTGTGTGTGTGTGTGTGTGTGTGTGTGTGTGTGTGTGTGTGTGTGTGTGTGTGTGTGTGTGTGTGTGTGTGTGTGTGTGTGTGTGTGTGTGTGTGTGTGTGTGTGTGTGTGTGTGTGTGTGTGTGTGTGTGTGTGTGTGTGTGTGTGTGTGTGTGTGTGTGTGTGTGTGTGTGTGTGTGTGTGTGTGTGTGTGTGTGTGTGTGTGTGTGTGTGGGGAGGGGGGTTGGTGTCAGTCTATGGACAGCGTAATTCAAAACAAAAAGTCGGTTAAAAACCAAGGTTGGTGTTTAAGTTTAATGTCTTTCAAGGATGCGACACGAAGATTTTGAAGAAAAATAGCCCCACCCTAAACTACCCTATACATGGAAAATTTTTATTTTCTTGAAAATGGCTCTAACGATTTTGATTACAATGCCATACGTTTAAAATATTTGTACAACTGAAATGTATATTTTGAATTTCCTGGCTATAGTCTATGTAGTTCTGTTTACTCTGGATGACTTTTGAATAACTCGTAAACCGTAAGAGATAGACAAAGTCTTAATTACAAAAATGTAGATGTCGCTAAAACACACCATTTATGTTTTTAAAATATTTTTGTAGAGTGAACCATTTCGGAGATATTCCTTGTTATTTGTGTCAGTTTCAGAAAACAAAACCTTCGTGAAATGGACCATCGTTGTTCATATTTTTATATGTTAAGCGTGCTAAGGGAACAGGATCTTAAAGCTTTAAAAGATTTGACTATCGCTCAAAGCCTACTGTACTCCAATATTCTCCTTGCACCTACAAGGAAATGAGCAATAAGCTACTTTCTACAAATGTTTATCTCAACTAACACGAAGAAGAAAGAGGAATAAGAGTTGGTAAGAATGGTTAGTACAAGTGTAGAAAAGTCGTGTGAGTGCAACATATCAGACTTTTTGGGATGTACTCCCCTTTAAAAGTTAATCAATTCCAGAGTATGTGCAGGAGAAACAGATCTCTAATAACGAATGTTTATATTTTTGTAATAGATGTGTTTCTATTTAAGGATTAAATTAAACATGAAGATAATTCTTGCTTGTTTGGTTGCAGGGAGATGTGCCACGACGCGTGGACGAAACTGAGGTTGTCTCCCATGTTTGGTTGCATCTGTCCCAACAACCACATGAAGAGGCGCTGCGACAGGATCTTTAGTATGGTTAACCACAATCCCTGCGTAGGTAAGTTGCACCCGAGAGCAGCTACACGTCCTTAATTTGGTTTCCCTTGTCCTTACCTGGTTATTGTATTTTCAAGTGAGTATATCATTCTCGAATTGTAGGGAAGTGTTTACATGTTCAGTATTCACTTTGTGTACACTACTGCTTATCACAGTACCTCTATTCGTATGTGGTTTAAATAGATCCTTCACTAATATTTGTAACTGTTCCTGCTGAGTAATACTTAGACATTTTTGGTAGTACCTCTTTCCAGGAAAAGTAAATATAGTAAAACATTTTTCGCTTTTGCGTGGCAAATGATGTATTTTTATAAAACACTAAAATAGTATTCAGTGTACTAGGAATATTTTTAATTTTCTATGTGTATACTAAAGCTCACCTACTCTCAGCACACGATAAGAACATAAAGGAGAACAGGCAAAGCATGCACAGTATGGTTTGTCGTGTACTGCAGCAGATGAAGTGTATACTTACGGGACTATATTTGAACTGAGGTTTGAAAACTGTTGGAGGATTTAAAATATACTTTCGGTCTTTGCAATCGCACCGATAGTTTTTGAACCTGACTATCAAATAGGCCCTAAATAAGCTTAAGCTGTGAACACTTACTGGCATGATACAATAAATCATACAAAAGTCTGAGCCAGTTACCTTTATCTTCACCAGTTAAGAATACTTTGAAAACTGAGCAGAATTGTGTTTTAATCGTATCCTAAGTACATCAATAACCTTTTTGCTGGTGTCAGTTCTCATTTTGCGTCCGTTTTCCTGGTTTTTTACGTAGTGCGAAGTGCATGGAGCACCCAACACCTCCCCGTGAGCTTGTCGCATGAAAGTTTCATTTTTTTTCCACTTAGCACCATTTGTTTGACACTAATTTTCTTTCTTGTCTAAAAACCTTTTCTTTTATCTTCCTAAATTCGATAATTTTTGTTCTAATACTATTTTTGTTTTACAGTACGTCCCTAGCACTAAATTCTACTGGACGAAGGCTTCTTAGCACGCCCCAGTTTATAATAAAAGTAATTGCATTACGTAAAGAAATGAAGCAAAAGACATATTAGAAATGTTTTAGCTTCAAACGTAAGTTAATATAGCTGTACTGCTTCCCAAGTAATTTTCTTTAAGATTGCCCATCTACAGACATCGTTTGAAGGTGTCTTATTTGGCAACTAATTTTAATGATGTTATTCACGCTTTCATGAGCAAGATGAGACTTGGTGCTCAGTCACAGACGAAGATTATAAATTGTGACAGTAAAAATTGATTATGAAAACAAATCAATTGAATGTGTTTATAAATTATTTTAGCATTCGCATATATTTTATATTGGATTAAAGGGCTACTTCTTTATTTCTTCTATTCTAGAACCTTAAACATAAAGGTTTTAAAGCTATACAGGAACTGAAAGGTACTCAGTGCTGAATCTTTTCTTATGTTGAATTTTAAAATAAATTTGCGGTATTGCGTCTTCGATTTTTACCACCGGAGTACAACTAATTTTGAATCTACAAATACTAAAGCATACCTCCAAGATTAATATGCACAAATATCATAAAATTCTACAAAGAACCCACAAAGAAATGCCCTAACTGCAACACCTCTTCCGGTATTGCTCAAACTAAATAGCAATGGTGTTTCCTGCACGATAACAAATTGGAGGTTGGTTGATAAGTCAACACAACAACGTTAAGTCACACTTGCTTGAGGCAACAATTTGAATCCAGTCAGCACACTAGCCTTCAAATCCAGAGATCTCGGGTGCGATTCCCGACTCGAGGCTAGGAAACTTTCTTAGGTCACTCAACTTAAACAAACCCAAATTTGTACAACAGTATACAAGTAATCATCATTGTTGATGGACGATTGTTTCAAAGGAAAAGCCAGCGATATGTCAAAGACGGTATAGAAAGGGAACAAAAAAAGTTTCGATCCAGGATATATTAGAGTATTGCAAGTGGTGTTGAAGACTTCAAAAGGGCCACGTCTCCCACAATAGCGCCACTGTCTACATTTACAGATCTTAGAACATCATCCGTTTTCGCTTTACAACTGAGAACACCTTAGCTACGATGTCAGATTAACTATAAAATAGTCTATATATTGTACTTCAATCTGACCGTAAACGTAAATACAAAGGATGCCACCGAGTAAAGCCAGTAACGTTTCTTTACTTACAGCAATTTTCCCTAAACCTAAGATGCAATAAATAAATTATCAAGTAAGTACGTCATAAGTTTGAGCAATTCGTAGAAAGAACCCCAAGCTCTTCATGATGATACGTAATGAAGGCTAACATGTAAATACACAGGCTTTCCATTTAAATCCTGGTGGAATCGAAGAGAACGTTGATGCTTTTCAATTATGTTTATTGCTCTTCGTCTTCAGCTGTTTGATTTTTCTGTGCTGCGACTGGTTTGTTTATAGAAATAACTTTGCTACGGAAGCGTTGGGAGAAAATTCGAGCAGAGAGGAAGAGAACGTGATTTGTTTGCAAGTTTTCATTGAGAGACTGTGATATTTTGTAGCGTGAGAAAGCGGGGATGGGAGTAAGGGTTAGCTCCGACGTTTTCGCTCTTCTCAAGTGGTATAATTGGTTTCCTAATGATTCATGACTCTTCTGTAGCTGCTCTTTAATTTCATTGCGAGTGAAAGCTGCCTCGTTTCGAAGGTACACACAGGTCCAGGCAGGCGATCCTTATCTATACTCCAACCACTGTTAGCTGTGAGGCACATAAAAACAAAGACATAGCTACAAAGCTTTTAAACTGGTTGCCTGTGATGCGAATACCTACTAAAAGAACATATTGCATTAAGTTACTACACAAGCAGGGTTAGATAAGAGTTCGAATCGGCTAAATTGCTTTCAAAATATACTCCTCGGGGACATGAAACTTGGACTGTGGAGGTGGCTTTTAGATATACTGAGAGCTCATAAATTGTATAACTGACTTCTTGGATTTCAGGCATTTCCGGTAGTAACTACAAATCTCTTTTATTTTATATGGAATACCGAATATATATTTATATTTTCGAATAATACTCAATAGGAAATTTTCAAAAAATATCTTCTCTGGATATTTCTGTACAAATCAAATTTTGTTGCTAAATCAAGAAGACAGAAAGGTGTGTTGAATAACACAACAATAAAATGCTCCTTGCTAAACCAATATACGAAGAAGCTAGCTCACATTCTAAACTATCAGTTCAAACTAATAGTCACTTGACAATGGGACAGTTAAATATAAAAACCTTTGAGAAATTAATATCTTGCACAGCTTCCATTATTCCATGTTCCCGATTATCAAAGTGGTTGAATCTTTCACGACATACTGCTGACTTCAAATGGCTCCACAAAAACTAATACATAGGCTACGAATACGCGACATGTTGAGTGCCTTTGTGACTTTGCCTGTCAATATATTGATGTGCAAAAAGCTGGTCTAAGAGCTGGCGAACATACTATTCAAGGTGCACTGAGCTCCACCTTGTTGGAAGCAACGGATAGCTGACGGATAGCTGACTGCACGTGGAAACAAGTTTACGATAGCCGACACTACTGGGCTTAAAAAATCCAATAATTATTAGCATTCAGAGCCTTTCAAGAGAGGGAAGAAAACAATATGTTCGCAAACAGCACCAGCCCAAACATTAGGTTTCTGTGGATACTGTATGTAGTTTCCAGTTATCAAGCCTGGATTAACGCTTGGCGAATATCGGCAGTTTTGTCTCTAGACAAATCCATTCAGCCAGAATTTGACTTCAACTGAGAACATTGTGACGCCCGTCGACGGAAGCGGCGGCAGCGGCAACAGCAAAGGCTTGGGGCCGGGCTGCCTCATGCCACTGGCGGTGCGTGGAACAAAGACTCTCAAGGTCACGCTACCCTACACCACTCACGCGAGCAAACACGTGACAGCAACCAGTGCTGCATTACAAAGGGGTTTTCTAGATTGGTCATGAATCTGCTGACTGCCGGTAAGTTCCAGAAAAGATAAAAATTCGAGAACTTTCGTCATTGCTGATATAAAAGCTTGTGGAGTGCTTGAGGGTAAGCAGATTTTAGTCACTCGGTTATAGTTTTAGTGTGTGTGTGTGTGTGTGTGTGTGTGTGTGTGTGTGTGTGTGTGTGTGTGTGTGTGTGTGTGTGTGTGTTGTGTGCGTGTGTACGCTGGCGTCGAAGCGAAGATGGCGAAGCAGTTAATGAGTGTCAAGTGATTGTACCATCCAAGTCCGCTTTTAAAGAGACAGAGAAAGTGAAGAAAGACAGAAAGGAGTGTGTCAAGGCTGCGATAAGAAAACAGCTAAGAGTTGAAATATTACTAAATACTGTACATTGCGTCAGTAAAAGAGAACTGTGTTGTGCAAACGTTTTAGAAGGAAAATAAGGTGAGAAAAAATAACTGGAGATGACTGTCATTTTGTCACACTGGTGTCAGAAGTGGGATTCGTCGAATTGTTATTTTGTCACAATACAATTGCTTAATAAAAGCTGGATTGTTATTAACGCTATCCATCAATTATTCACAAAACCGCGCTTTTGTATCGGGATTATTCTCGTCCTCCGAATGTTTCTGCAAAAATAGAGTTTTATAAGAATCTTACTTCACACTTTTGACGACGTAGCTTTGACTTGTACTAGATTCTAACTCAAAATGTGTAGCCCAAACTCTGAATTTTCTTGTACACGGAGGCTACATACAATAAAATATTCTCATCATTTACGCTTTTCGTGACATCTGATATTCGTAAGCCATTTGTGCTTCAAAAGTCTTTCAATTTCCTTGCGATCTTTGTTACTCGTCAGTGGAATTTGATAGTATTCCGGTTCCATAACATTAAACGAATTCGCCGCATGTCGATGAGACCGTTGTCAGTCTCCGAAGTCAAACATAATGATAATCAACATTCAACACTCAACGCTCAACACTCAGCATTAGATAGAGTTGCTAACAAAGTAGGTCTCAGGTTCAGTATTTTAAATCAAACGTGGCTAAACTAGGGGCAGTAAAATCATAGCTAAGGCAAAATAAGTTTTACTGATATTAATTGTAAGTTCTGCACTGTTCTGTTTTCTTGATATAACAACAATGAATTTGTATTGAAGTATCTAGTATGGGTAACTTTTGAAACGGACCTACTGAGGATTATTTGAAAATATAGAAATAAAACGGTTATTAGACCTAAATTAAGAAAGGCGAGGCTACTTCCGATTATGTAAAAGACACTTTTGGGATATTACATATCAAATAGGAAATAGGTGGTGATAACCTAATGGAATATCTATACATACGATTGATGTGCACACATAAGAACTACTGGATGGCTCGTACATATAATGAGCAGTAGTTGGGTGGTTCCGGAAACTGTGGAGACTCCTAGGGTGATGTATGTACTGGGTACTCAAAGGGATGTTCAAAGTAAGCTCCGCCATGCTCTGCATACAATGCGACTTTCCTCACTAGTCTCTTCAGCGATCTGCACAAACTCACAGGTATAGTTGCATTAACTGTGGAGGTAATGCTTTTTAAACAGGATCTCACATGTAGCCCCAGGGAAAATAATTCATGGAAGTAGGATTTGGGGTCCTCGGGGCTCCTTTTGCAATGGGCTATGCTGTCCAATCCAACAGGAATATTTTCCTCGTGTGCGTACTTCGGTCTGTGGGGGATGGTAATCATTTTGAGAGCGCATATCTTGACAAATGGCTAGTACAAATCCTCTAGCAAAGTATCCAGATGTTCTTCAACAACGACAAATTATTTGGAAACCCTTGGTTATAAAATTATTCGTGCTTGTCTGAAATTACATTGACGCTCTCCGTAAGCTAACAATATAACATCGTAATATGTCGTCTCTCCATGTTGTAATAAGTGATGAAGTAATCATACAAACCGAATAAAAGTCATGTAGTTATCAAACTTCAGCATGTGACCGCCAGGAGGGTACAGGTTTCAACTGCGCAGTCCTGCGCAGTCAAACCAACTCAGGAGTGCATAAAGAACTTGCACAATTAGAGCACCCAACATACTGCTGAGTGTATATTCAAACCACCCAGGAGATCTCTGCAGAAATAGTTACTGACCCAGTGCTGTTGGCATAACTTTGATCTATCATTAATAAGATGTTTTCTGTCGATCTAAAAAGGGAATTTACAGCTACTGAGAATAGTCACAGCACAAAATAGCCACGCATTATCCCAATGATATTGAAGCACTAGGATAATCTGAATACCTGCTGAAATCCTAAGAAGTTGTCAGTAACTCTCTTCACCTTCTACTAGGAGTGTGACAAACAGTTATTTTGAGCAAACAGTTATAAATGTCGCAGTTACAGTGAGTTAACGGTTACAGACAACGGTTACCACTAATGATTAAGCCATTTGTTGTGGTTATCAACTTATCATGTTCGTAGTTACAATACATGAGTGCTTGCCAGTAACTACGCTTCAATATAAAAGATGTCGATATACACTTACTTTGTTATCTGTTGGAATCTAAAAAGGAGCCTTTCCAACTTAGTCAACACGTCGATTACTACGATGGTTTTTAATCACCAAATGTATTCGCACTTGCCCCTACAGTGCTACAGATATACACAGTTTCTATAAGTGAACTGAGCTGTATGGGAACCTAAATATGAGTATCGCTGTTGCAGAGATAGTTAAGGAAATACATTATATTTCCGAACATAAACATGACGAAAATCAAACATAATACCTTAAATAGGCTCACCAAACAAAAAAGTTAGTCACTCCTATAGAAATCATTATAAAATACCATTCAGTAGCGTGCAATTCCGCCTCTGAACTTCATAATCACTTGGATTTGGTTCAGAAATGTGTCGCCAAGGTTGTGCAGCAACATTGCATTCAGGTTCAACCACTCGCTGAGGATTCGTTCGCGCAATTTCATCAAAGTGTGGGGATGCTGATGTCTGCGTTTTACCCGCTCTTCCAACATGTCCCACAGATATTCTATGGCCATCGCGACAGGTGATTTTGTCGGCCAATCGAGATGCAACAGTGTGCATATTTCTACAGCCGATGAACTTTACTGTTGCCATCTTGAAGAATAGAGGTATCAGTAGAATACTCATCCTGCAGATGTTGACTGACAGGCAACACCTGGTCATTCAGTATGTTTAAATGAGCATTTTGTTTCATGTTAGTAGTCACTTCAATGAGCGGGCCCAATCCCTGATAAAAAGCACCCCCTAAACATCACAGACTGGAAGATATTGTGCTTCATATTAGGCCTAATAGAGGAACAGAACGCATGGAGGAAATACAATTTTAAATTGTATACACTGCTTGACAAGCCAGATATTGTAACAGCTATTAAAATCATGAGACTACAATGGTTCGGACATGTTCTCCGTGTGGAAGATCGAACTATTAAGAGAGTCTTCATTGCAACCCCAGACGTGACAAGGAAGGTAGGAAGACCAAAACTGAGGCGGAAGGATGATATCAGAAGAGACATTAGAATTCGGGGAATTAGGAATTGGAGAAGTGCACCTTTGGAGTGGGAAGAATGGCGGAAGCTACTAGAGAAAGGTCAGGCCCCATACAGGGCTGTCCTGCCAGTATAGATGATGATGGTGGCGGTGGTGGTAGTAGTGGTGATGGTGATGATGATGATGATGATGATGATGATGATGATGATGATGATGATGATGATGATGATGATGATGAAACATCACAGACCCAAATTCTCAAATCCAGCTTGAACCTGACCCTTCACAGAGTCAGGATGAAATGCTTCGTTTGGCCTATGGTGCACTCGGTGACGTGCTTCTTATGAACAAAGGCAAACACGTGATTCGTCGGACCACATCAGGTTGTGCCAGTCAGCCACTGTGCACGTTCGATGATTTCTAGCCCATTGAGGATGCGCAGCTTAATGTGCCGGTATGAGCAATGGTCTCTTGTGAGGTGACGAATCCAAATGTGACATGCAGTTCCCGTCGCAATATTATTTCGTTAAAAGGTTGGGATGGATCTGCATACACTGACTGCAATGATTCCTGTCGGATTTAGAAACGATTTTGATTAACAAGATGTGAAACGCATCTCCACTCCATTTCAATTAGGATCTTTTTCCGATCACACATCGTGTTTCTTGGCCACTTGCATTACATCCATGTTTATAGACACGTTGAACAGTCCACTGCAAAACAACAACAAATCCACCAACTTCATGTTGCGTATTGCCATAGGCACAGTCAAACACGATTGCCCCCTTTTTGCCACACTTTCACATTCTTATATTTAGCCATATTAACTAACATTGTCCGCTTGAAACATAAATGTCCCACTGATCGCTATTGCCTTATGCTCATACAGACGGTTGAGCACGTCACTCGATCGCTGCACCACCTGTAAAAACCTAACAATTCATGTGTACGTGAGCACTAGGTTGACTAATTTTGTGTCCGGTGAGCTTATTTCGCGGTACATGGCTAAAACATGCTAACGCAATTTTGAAAGACGATGTTGGCAGAAGAAATAAATGTTAACTCCCAAACACACATTATTGCAAACTTCACAAAATATGCATCTAAATACGGGAAGTTTCATCAAAGCCAATATAGTATTTTCACTTTGTAACAATAATAATGACGGTTTCTTACTTGGCAAACAGTCAGACACTAAGTTCTGCAACCCTAAAGGTAAAACAACCAAAAGAACTGCGGCACAAAAACAAAGGTTAGCAGTCCTACAATGCAATGCAACTAACGAAGGGTTATTATCACCTCATTAATTACATTAACATCGGTACTTCAAACGCTGTTTATCTCTTCAAGCCTGAACGCGTCTACTTTGTGACGCGCAATATGTCATTTTGCTGCCTGCATTGAAACGAGCCAGGTTATTAAGACGCATAGGAAAATATGTTGCAATTTATTTGTGCAACCAAGTTCTTTGGATGAAAATTATTTACAGTAAACCAAGCTGTCTATTAATCCGTAAAGGACCTTACATATAAAAAATAAAAAATTTAGGACATTATTGCGATCAAAATCTTTCATCATTTAACTTCAAGCGTGTCGGAAACCTGGGCCGAAATATTATCGCTGGCTATGTTCTTTATTTGCACTTTCGACTGTATTATACTATAGAGCACAGAAATGTCATTTAGCGCACGAACGACTGTGTTGTGTAGTTTGAGGAGAATGGCAGAAAGTGTCTGCAGTTAGCCTTGCCTCAACATGTAAACATGCCGTCACAGTAGGGTATAAAATAAATACTTCCCTTTTCCAGTACACGTCTAGTACGCAAAGTTATTGCCTAAAATAACCAGATTAAAGTAACTTATCGTGTAGGTACAAGGTTTAGTTCTAGCATTCCGAAATAAACATTTTTCATGTTTGAGCACAAATTACAAACAATATGTGTATAAATAAATGAATGAATAAATAAAATTTCTTCATAAATCAATAAAAACATATACAGATACACTCACATACTGAAAAGAAATTAATACATAAAAACGTTACTAACCGAAATATAAATAAAATGCAATTCTTCACAAATTATCGCACCGAATTACTAGGGACATTTGCAATGTATCGAAAGAAAAAGACCTCCTGTTTTCACTTACACTAAGTCTGAATGTAAGGGAGCTTCGTTCTACGTCACATGACGGGACAGATGTATAACTGAAGAACGGGATATCAGACGAATCAGCTTTTATAGATTCGCATTCATTGCTGCAATACAATAAAATGACCTTTCTGGCGCACATATGTGCAAAGCCATAGCACTCCTCCAAGATGTTTTTGTAGTAGCCTTTCACCTCTGAAATAACAGATTGCGAATCTGATTCATCTATTTTTGCAGCAGTTCAATCACGAACTGAAGAGCCTAAGCATTTCTGCATTTGATGCCGGTAGATGCGATATGGTTACAGAGAAATTTTCAAAATCTACTTTAGTGAATAGAAAAGACTCCAGAAATCGTTCTGAAATGAGAGACTTTACAATAATCACTACAGTAGCACTTTGTGTGGCATCAACAGCGTCGATTAACTTACTCACCGACTGACCATCTGCCTCGCGAGCACGTCCGCGAATTTCAAAACGTTCGTGGAAGTAGGAACAAGGGAGTATCCGGAACCATATGGTTGCCTCTGCGGGGTGCTTACATTGAGGCGATTACCGCGCCATTCTACACTTTGTCACCCACGGCTGAGCGGACCTGGATCCGTCACACTATTAATTCATCGTTTCCCTAGACTTACGATATTGTGAGAGACACTTAAAATTTAGAAAAATATCTACAATTGGTTATGTGTGGAACGAAAATGTTCCAAGAAGAGGACTAAGATAGATGCAAGTGCCCAAGATGATTCAGATGGATAACTTGTCCTTAGATCAAGATGTGAAGAACCACATTTAGTGTTATAAGCTATGTCAGCTATGTTAATATGTACGGCTAGGAAAAATACTGAAGACAGGATCTCATAAGAACAGTGGATAATCCCCTTTTATATATTGTCCGTGCTTTAATAAAACCTGTGAATTTCCAGATACCATTAAGGGTCATTAGGAAATATTTCAAAATTTTCAATATTTGGCAGGAGGTTAAATTGTTGCCCATCGGTTTCGGGATGAGCAAACTGTAATCCAGGAAGTACACTATCCTCCATTATGCTTTCTAGAGGAACAGCTGTTATATCAGCCTACAGGTTCAAAAAAATACGCATTTCATTTATATTTTATTTCATAATATACATATTAGGTTCGAGTAAGAATTTTCTTATTCCCATCATCCAGCTGATTAAGTTTGTTTTTTATAATTTAGTGGCTAAAAGAATAATTTTATTTCTAAAACTATTTCACATGACCAGATTAGCTAATAGTGAGATTTCGAGAAATAACTGTATCTCGGCGAGTGATGATTTTAAAATAAATTGGGACATAATTTAGACAAAAGTAATGATGTAAAGGATATTGTAATGCTGTCAAAAACAGAAATATAAGCATTAAACACAGTAAATACGACGCTATATTTAGCTAGATGACTCTCCAACTACCTTGATAATAGATAAAGTTGTGACTGCTAGAATAATGCGTGTAATTTTCTTTGGAAGGTATAAAGGATGCAAGTGAAAATATCAGGCTCTGTTTTGAAAATAGCTTTATGTACTCACGGTTGGTGATATTCTCCTATCTTAGGGTGGACATAATAGCGCCTCATAATGTATAAATTAAAAGCACTATCTATCACATAAATTATAATTAATTCAGTAGAATTAAAAAATTAATACAAGTCTCATAAAAGGATATAATAATAATAATAATAATAATAATAATAATAATAATAATAATAATAATAATAATAATAATAATAATAATAATAATAATAATAATAATAATAATAATAATAATAATAATAATAATAATAATAATAATAATAATAATAATAATAATAATAATAATAATAATAATAATAATAATAATAATAATAATAATAATAACAGTAATAACAGTAATAACATAATAACAATAATAACAATAATAACAATAATAACAATAATAATAATAATAATAATAATAATAATAATAATAATAATAATAATAATAATAATAATAATAATAATAATAATAATAATAATAATAATAATAATAATAATAACAATAACAACAATAACAACAATAACAACAATAACAACAATAACAACAACAACAATAATAATAATAATAATAATAATAATAATAATAATAATAATAATAATAATAATAATAATAATAATAATAATAATAATAGTAATAATAGTAATAATAGTAATAATAGTAATAATAGTAATAATAATAATAATAATAATAATAATAATAATAATAATAATAATAATAATAATAATAATAATAATAATAATAATAATAATAATAATAATAATAATAATAATAATAATAATAATAATAATAATAATAATAATAATAATAATAATAACAATAATAACAATAATAACAATAATAACAATAATAACAATAATAACAATAATAACAATAATAACAATAATAGTAATAATAGTAATAATAGTAATAATAATAATAATAATAATAATAATAATAATAATAATAATAATAATAATAATAATAATAATAATAATAATAATAATAATAATAATAATAATAATAATAATAATAATAATAATAATAATAATAATAATAATAATAATAATAATAATAATAATAATAATAATAATAATAATAATAATAGTAATAATAGTAATAATAGTAATAATAGTAATAATAATAATAATAATAATAATAATAATAACAATAATAATAATAACAATAATAATAATAATAATAATAATAATAATAATAATAATAATAATAATAATAATAATAATAATAATAATAATAATAATAATAATAATAATAATAATAATAATAATAATAATAATAGTGTCACCGCGCCCGATGCATCTAATTGCCGACAACAGCAGTGTCACCCATCGCATTATTGTCGGCGCTACCGCAAAGGAGCCGAAGGAAAGAGACAGAGAATGGCCGCATTGTTGGGGCGCTTGCCGAAAGAGAGAAAAGGATAGAGGCTACTGGAATCTTCTACTTTGTATATCTCGCCGCAATAAGTGAACGTTCCTGAAGCTTCCAGAATAGTGCCTGGGAGATATAAATAGCGGTAAAGTGTGAGAAGAGTCAGTGTGTGAAGGTTGAGTAGTCGTGACGACGGAAAGAAGAGACGATGTGAAGCGTTGTGCCGACGGAGAAGGGACAGTTCTTTGTGTTACGAGTTCGGAGCCGTGCTGTTGGAGAATCGGAAAAGACTTTCTTGTTGTTGCAACGAGTGTACAAAGTTACTGTTTACGGAAATAAAAGTGTTTATCTCGACTACATCTGTCTACTTTACTTCACACCCACAACAAAAAGTTACACTGGTGTCAGAAGTGGGATCCGTCGAATTGCTTCTAGTTTCGTTACATCGCCGTTAGAAGTTGCAACGTTAGAACCAAGATGGAGGGAGATTCGGAAACCAGGATGATGGCAATGATGAAAGAATTATTCGCCGAAATGAAGACAGAAATGTCCAAGATGAAGACGGCAAACGACAACCTCGCTGCCAAAATGGAAACGTTAAATGACAATCTCGCTGCCGAGCTGAAAGAGATGAAGATGGAGCTATTGGTGAAAATTGACGGCGAATTGATTGGCGTGACGGAAGACGTGGAAGAACTCGGCGAAAAGGTGGAAGACCTCTGCCAGCATGCGGACGTCGTGGAGGACGACGGGGAACGTCTTGGCGCCCTGGTAGTAAGAGTTGACGAGAGCGTCAAAGTACTGGATGCCAGGGGCAGACGGAATAGCGCGGAGCTGGAGAGGGAGCACCTAGTGGCCGAGGCGACAGTCGCGCCCGTTTCGGATGATATGAGGGAAGACCTGGAACAACTCGGCGAACTGATTGGCGTGAGGGAAGACGTGGAACAACTCGGCGAACTAATTGGCGTGACGGAAGACGTGGAACAACTCGGCGAACTGATTGGCGTGACGGAAGGCGTGGAACAACTCGGCGAACTGATTGGCGTGACGGAAGACGCGGAAGAACTCGGCGAAAAGGTGGAAGACCTCTGCCAGCATGTGGACGTCGTGGAGGACGACGGGGAACGTCTTGGCGCCCTGGTAGTAAGAGTTGACGAGAGCGTCAAAGTAGTGGATGCCAGGGGCAGACGGAATAGCGCGGACCCGGGGAGGAAGCACCTAGTGGCCGAGGCGACAGTTGCGCCCGTTTCAGATAACGAAAGTGTACGTCTCGGGGAAGGCAAAGGGGCAGTTCAGGGACGTCGTCGAGGATCCTCTGTAGGAGTGTGTCGGGTACGTAACCAACCAGGATATGACGTGGAGGACGATCAGCAGGGAAGCGCACAAGCAAACGAGCATCACGCGAGAACCGACTTGGCGTGTGACATGGGGGGACCGTCGGAGCCATCCAATCACCTGACGCATAGTGCCGTGAACGGAAGAATGGTGGACATCATCTTGGACGGCAGGATACAGGAGAGGCCGTGCCGAGCACGAGTGAACACGAGTGCAGCGGTGGACGCGACTCGCGCGGATGTGGTGGGGTTTGTTGCCGGACCCATCGGAAGCAAGGTGGCTGCGAAGGTGCGCCAGAGAGGTCGGCGGACATGGTACCCAGTGAGCCGTTTCCAAGTGCGCAGGATGGCCCGTCAACACACCAGGAAGAAGGGCAACTGGACGAGGGACCGTCAAGACTGGCGGTACTGTTGCAGAATTTCGAAGCAGGATGGCATACATCGTCCTACCCAGACCAAGGGACACTATCCGACAGCGATACCTAGGATCGTGCCTCCTGGAGAAGAGGTTCGATGGGTTAGCCCACCGGGGCGCAAGGGAGATGCCGCAGTGATAGTGCTGGTCGGGACGACCAGCTCTGAGGAGGGAGCAGTGTCACCGCGCCCGATGCATCTAATTGCCGACAACAGCAGTGTCACCCATCGCATTATTGTCGGCGCTACCGCAAAGGAGCCGAAGGAAAGAGACAGAGAATGGCCGCATTGTTGGGGCGCTTGCCGAAAGAGAGAAAAGGATAGAGGCTACTGGAATCTTCTACTTTGTATATCTCGCCGCAATAAGTGAACGTTCCTGAAGCTTCCAGAATAGTGCCTGGGAGATATAAATAGCGGTAAAGTGTGAGAAGAGTCAGTGTGTGAAGGTTGAGTAGTCGTGACGACGGAAAGAAGAGACGATGTGAAGCGTTGTGCCGACGGAGAAGGGACAGTTCTTTGTGTTACGAGTTCGGAGCCGTGCTGTTGGAGAATCGGAAAAGACTTTCTTGTTGTTGCAACGAGTGTACAAAGTTACTGTTTACGGAAATAAAAGTGTTTATCTCGACTACATCTGTCTACTTTACTTCACACCCATACAAAAAGTTACAATAATAATAATATAATAATAATAATAATAATAATAATAATAATAATAACAATAATAATAATAATAATAATAATAATAATAATAATAATAATAATAATAATAATAATAATAATAATAATAATAATAATAATAATAATAATAATAATAATAATAATAATAATAATAATAATAATAATAATAATAATAATAATAATAATAATAATAATAATAATAATAATAATAATAATAATAATAATAATAATAATAATAATAATAATAATAATAATAATAATAGTAATAGTAATAGTAATAGTAATAGTAATAGTAATAGTAATAGTAATAATAATAATAATAATAATAATAATAATAATAATAATAATAATAATAATAATAATAATAATAATAATAATAATAATAATAATAATAATAATAATAATAATAATAATAATAATAATAATAATAATAATAATAATAATAATAATAATAATAATAATAATAATAATAATAATAATAATAATAATAATAATAATAATAATAATAATAATAATAATAATAATAATAGCAATAACAATAACAACAATATTAATAATCGTAATAATGATAATAATGATAATAGTGATAATGATAATAGTAATAATAATAAAAGTAATAACAATTAATGTTTGATAGTTGAAACATAAATGTTCAATTGTACACAGCCACATGAAAGCCTTTTATTTCCTTTCAAAAATTCGAATTATAGACTTTAACCCATTTTCACTGCCCATTGAAAATATTAAACAAAGGAATTAATTACTGTGGGATACAAATATATAAATGCAAATAAAAATTTCAAAAAGAAATTTCCTATGTATCTTTTAAAATTATAGGATGTTCTAAGATCACATCATCAAAAGCACCTATAATTGAGGGTTGAAAAGAGTAATATGAAAGCCTACATTTATGAGCAAAATGGTAACTAAAATGGATTCTAAAAGAATTACAACTTTCATTAACACCACACGTGCATAAATTCAGGATGAGATGAGATACTAAGTGAGATGCACAAATCTAAATTAAAACATTGGTAAAGTATTTTGAACATTTGTATTTTAAGTTTTTTTTAATTTCTTCATTTCTTTCACAACTAATGTGGCACGAAAGTCCTGCTCCATCCCATAAATTATTAATTATTATTCTTCCTTCACTATATTTCAACCCGTTCATAAAACTGGGGCACCAAAACCGTGGACAATCATGATACATGAAAATAAATGTTAATAGAGAACGAAATCTTCCAGGCCTAAGCTTAGAATATCTCTCCCGCATTTGTCAGTTGTGAGAACAAGAGAAAGCATGTCAGGGAGGATGAAACTGGTAGGCGTTCCCGAAATAGAATAAACGACTCGCGGTGGCATCGAAAACAGGGCAGGCACACTTCTATTCTGCGGCGGATCTGACCTTGCCGATTAAGTTGAATTTGTCCTCCCACTTCCAAGAAATACCGTTGTTCGCAAAATGCTCCATACTTTGAATAATTGTTTTATATATCGATGATGAATAGGACAAATGTGTTTTTAGTTTTTTCAGTGTAATCGTTGAGAGCTCTTTGATTTAAAGCAGGGGAAGACAGGTAACGCTGCTGTGACGTCAGCCCACTGAGCACACATGCTCCCAGAGCAAGCAGGTTGAACGTGTGACGTCACAGCGGGCAAAAGGAAATGGCATACGGAACATCGTAATCTTAATGCTGACTGTTTCAACTACGGAATAGTCACAGATTATAAATAATTGCATTTCGGTTTTATGCCATATATATGAATTCTAGTTTATGTGAACAGTCATGTTATAACGCAAATAGAACAGAAATCATAACTATTTTGCCTGAGCAAGAGGAGAGCTATACAGAACAACTAGGTGGAAATTTTCCGACATTTGTCGTTTCGCTTTTCTTTAACTAGTTTGTCAATGTTAGGGCGTAATGTACGGCACATTTGTAACCGAAGACTGCATGTTAGATTGTGATCTGACAATATGCTTCGGGATTTTAACTTAGAAAGGTTCATAACCGAAAAGAATTTTTCGCACACACACGTGGAGCCAAACATTCATAATACCCATACATATAACCTCAGAAATCTGGTTTGAGGAACATTCTGATAACAATTAGCCAAGTGTTCCTTGTGTTTATATTTGCCCTTCAGCAAATCGTCGCACTGTAAATTTATCAATTCAATTTGCAACCTGCTAGAAACATTGTTAACATCCAGTGAACACGGGGTCGCAAAGATCTGAAACGTAGTTGACAATGTTTCTAGATCTTGAAGCCTGGTGTCAAACTGGTGTGAAACACGGGGAACTGAACACATGCGCCGCTGATCTAGGCTGCATAGCAATACACTGCTCTCGGCTGACGTCACACGAACGTACAAGCTGGCTCTTCATTTAAATACGCCACACGGCCCAAAGTTGTCTTCCCCTGATTTAAAGCATGATTTTTATACGTCTTCCACCCTGTACTAAACCCCATTCTTTAGTAACTTATGTTTAGATTCAGAGTATGTATGTCACTCTGTTTCTTACGAAACAGTATTAACTTTATATCCAGGGTAGGAATGCACTCTGAAACATGCAGACTGCAGTATATTATATTAAAATGTTCGGTCTATCTGACGCATCCGATCTGTGAGTCTCAATGTGTAAAATGTTTAACACCAATTATGCACCACTCTACTTCAGTCTACTCTAACATTCAGCAGTATGTATTTTTATCAGTGACACAATTCAGCGTTTAGTTGCTTGTGCTTCGTTTAACAGATTAGCATATTATCCAAGTTCACCACAATGTATATTTACTAACCAAACACAGAATAATAATTCAGCTTATACACATTTAATCGTACATTGGACCAAATCTGGAATAGTTATGCAATCCTGTTGACTCACAGGAAATATAATTTTTTTAAAGCCCCAGATCCTTAGAAGTTTATATTTGGAATCTGGTACATCTTGTTACTCATTTTAGTTTGGTTTCTTCATTTAGAGTATGCATGAACCATACGCAAGCAAGAAGAGAATAATATGAACGCTAAGCTAGACTGGTAGCAGTTCAGCTGTTTTCTTCGATTCACCCAGCTCAAGGTGTTTGCTTTGGTCAGTTTTACGCAAAACTTTCCATTACCTAAAGTGTGGTAATATGAACACAAGGTCTGAGCATCTATATACAATAGCAAGAGAAACATCTACGGAAATGCACGACCGAAATGTCAATTCCTAAAGCACTCTGAGCACACCTATTTTGCATGTTCAGAGGTATGAAATCTCAACACGCATTTGACTGAAACAAGTTTGCATCCCGTCTGAACTTCCTGTTACATTGGATGTGAACTTATAAATGGTGTGTGACATTTCTCTATACTTTTAGCTTGCACAATCAAATGAAAGTTGTGTGTAGTGTCTCCGCTTACTCAATGTTTCCTTCACTAACCCTATGTGGATGTCCCATGTAAATATTTGGGTACGAAGTTCTCAGAAAACAGCTCTCGACTGTAAGGAAGAATGGAGAATTACACTTGTGGTACGGTGAGAAACATCTTTGTGTTATATTTGTTTCTCATGCAGCGAACTTGAAGTGTTGAGGCTCATCACATTTGTTCACAACTTGTAAGTTTATTGATATTTTTGAGGGACCAATTTCCCATCTTCAGAACAATATGTACTACAACTTTCTGGCTTCCGCGTGCCATTATAAGCAGATACATGACTATTTGCTGCTATATGCTGTAGATTATTTGAAGCCTGGTCACAGAAGGCTTGACTTCCATCCAGGAGGCTACAGAAATTTCTACAAACAATTTACACCAGATAGAGGCAGGTGGTCATCTACCTACTTATACCTAATGGTGTCCGGAAGGCCTAAAGTAGCTTTCGACATCGTTTGGAAGAGGAGGATAAAGGCCTCTCCAAAACGTTGAACAACTTACAAGATGTGAACAAATGTGAGCAGTCTCAACACTTCAAGTTCGCCGCCTGAAAAAGAAATATAACGAATTTGTGATCACTTTCAATATTGCTTCTACTGTATATCAACAACCTTTTGTGCTATATCACATGTAAAATGTTACGTACCTAAGCATTTGACAGTGGACATCCTTAATAATCATTTTCCTTTAGATGAGCACTTTATTAGGCAGTGCACTAAACGTTTGTAATCAGCTCTGAATATGTTCTTTTTATTTTCGTTACCTATGTGAATATCTATACCTCACACTTACATACCAAAACACTTTATGTATGGAAGAATATTTATTCAAGCAGTAACTTAATTGGGAGGAAGGAATGATGGTACAGTACAGGACCTAATAGTCATGTCATTCACGCGATTGACACTCAACAAGGAAAGGGTATTGCAATCGAAGGTTGCAAACCTTTTTTTAAGAACTGTAACGAATGGACCATTTAATAAATTTCGCGTAGAGCTTATGGTTTGAACTGAATTTACTTGAACCTGTAGACCTTTCTTGTATAGTGGGATTGCATTGGTGCACAAATCGTAGCTAGATTACCTTGACTTTTTAGAATGCTAATACATACTAGAGTCAGCTAACGGAATTCGTGTTCTGTGAACAAGTCCAGAATGTGCGAGGGGTAGTAGGAAATCACCGTCTCAGAGCACCGACAACTCCTAACATTGCCCTTGTCGTTTGTTGGTCTGGAAACGTTGTGTTCCCAGGGACAGTTTTATTCGTGGCAGCAAAATAGAATCATTAGGTGTTATATGAATTATATATAGATTGATCAACCGTCTCCAATTAAAACTTCTGCAGCAATCTTTGTGCGTGTTCCAGCGTATGAATGTGTTTGTTAACATCGAATATGTTACGATTATAGGCCCATAATGTTACGCAGTGACATTTCTTCCCTCAAGCCGCTACAGCTGCAATTGGGGTCATCTTGTTCGTTTTTGCTACTTTCTCATGCTCTAACAACGAACATCGCCTCATTGGGCAAGGCAGGACAGTGCAAACATCTGCGCACGCTGCAGTACAATGTCGTACATACAGGCATGCTAATTTCCGAATAGTCCTTGTGTATCCACCATTCCGCACTGTGGCGTCATTTGCACATAATCCTTTTGCGTTGTGCATGGCTTGCTTGTCCCACCCTGCGTTCCTAGAAAGCGTATAGGAACCATTTAGATTTCAATAAACTTGACAATTAGGACAATTTTAAACGAGTGTGTGGAAGATTAATTCATTTAGAATAAAGGATAATATTGGTTCTTAGTGCTATACTGCACAAAAATCTGCTATTAACATTTTTAGGTTAACGAAAACAGAATTACAGATGTATTTGTGGTATAATAATGAGAGTAGAAAGATACGTAAGCAACTCAGGGTTACATCAGTGTTTTTGCCTCATTTATACAGGCCGCATGACAATCAGTTTCATCCCATTTTATTGGACTATGGGATAAAGTAGTTTTAAAATCGCTGATTTTAACAAAATGGAATACTGAACTGTTTAGCAAAAATACACGAAATATCAGAAAGCATGAAAATAGCATTGTCTTACTTGGGCATAAATGCGCGTTTTCAGTGCCTTGTAAGGCCAGCAGGGGATGAATTGCCATAGCCTGAAACAAGGAAAACCCATAATACAAGAGATAATGTTATTCACACTCATGTGTTGACACATTACATGGGAACAGTGATGGAGAGATGCACATTTCTGCGATCTGATCTCCTCAATGCTAGGCAAATTAAGAAGCACCTTTCGTACCAAATGCCGCTAGGAGGGAAGATTGGAGGTTAGACAGACAGTATCAAGAAACCAATCTGTCATACGCTTAACTCCTGCTAGTCTACGCGTTATAATGTATGACCATGCAATCCGACATCCTGGTGCTTATTGCTCTTAGATTTACGTTGTTTTCCAAAATTATATGCTAGAGAAATATTAAAACTTCACCACTTTGGAACTGTTCAGAAAGTTTTCATGTGAACTATCTCTAGTATTGCGCTAAACAGCCTCTATCGACACTTTTAAAATACCTTAATATATCTGAAAAATGTCTCAGCTTTGCCAGCAGATATAGCAACCAGCACAAAATTTGGCGAGTTGTATGAAGTTATCTAAATGTGGTCAATTCTTGGAAAACTGTTCAAAAACTTTGGAATTGGTATCAGAAAATATTTAAAATAAATAGTTTTAAGTACTGAAAAGTTTATGCAAAATTGCATTTCGTATATTAAGCTAGGATGAACATTAAAATAGCAAGAATGGCTGAGATTCACTAACTTTTGATGCATCTCCAAAGTAAGCATTGTTTTATTCCACATATGCGTCCAGTAAGTTTACAGATCTTGTAGGCATACCAAAGTAACTAGAAAGTCCAGATCACATTGTTCAGTGTGAAGGGGTGCATGCTTTCCATCGTTAGGATGAGATCTGGTGCATGTTTGCTTAATATGTAGGCGCAGGTAGGACTAGGTCGAAAACCTTACAGTTTACGTTTAAGGCACTTCTAGCGAAAAGAGTAAAGAATTGCTGTGGTATGTTTTGTCGTCGCGGCACAAGCTAAGTAAACCGAAGGCACAGCCTTGCTATAATACATTATCACGTAGTTGATTATTCATTCAGGCACTTTCCATGCAACATTATTTAGTTAGTGTATAACAATATACATGAACACCGTTTTTTCTGCATATCCGTTTACACAATAAACAGTGAGCCTTAAAACGCAGGGATTTGTAGAAGTGTGAAAAGTTATGTTCACTCTTCAAAATGAAGAAAGTAAATTTTTCTCAGTGAAATTATCATCACATCATCATCATCCTCATCATCATCATCATCATCATCATCATCATCATCATCATCAATTACCATGGCTTGGATACTGCCTCATTTCGACTTCAAGGGACTTTAAGTCTTCTCATCTTGCCTTTGGGCGATCTGTTGTTCTTTTTCCTTCTGATTGTATGTTTGTGTGTATGTTAACATTTTAGGTGTTATTTATCCTTACAATCCATCTAAACGTTTCATCCACATTCGCATAATCTATGGTGCATCTATTTAAATCAAATATGTTTAATTCTTTTCTACCTTCTATATTTCGTGGATGATCTGCTCTTTGGTATCCGGCATTTCTTCTTGGGAATGTAATTTCCACTGATTGTACTTCTGTTAACATTGGCCGTTTCACTACTGTGTGTTAATTTTTGGGTTGTTATTGCTTCGTTTAATTTCATTAATTATTCATCTCTTGCTTTATTATTTACATTCCTTAGTATACCGACATTTATGTCTAAATCAATTCATTTCAGTGAGAGTATAGATAGCAATAATAACAATGACAAAATACAACAGTAAGATTCATAAGAAACGAAGAAATGCCAATGAAACATTACGTGCCCTCAAGCTTGCACTTTACAATCTGCAACTCAAATGTTAGACAGTAGCACCATATACAGCAATGAGTTTATTCCTGGAAAATGAAGATCTTGTAAATAAAGTGAGACCTTTTCGGTTGTTTGTACAGTTATTGTCTATTATCACAGACTGCACAGGCTAGCTCAACTGCCTCTCACCGCACGTCCCGCT
This sequence comes from Tenodera sinensis, assembly GCA_030765045.1. Lineage (NCBI taxonomy): Eukaryota > Metazoa > Arthropoda > Insecta > Mantodea > Mantidae > Tenodera > Tenodera sinensis. The sequence goes on along the minus strand of CM060964.1, from coordinate 81,802,206 downwards.
GAGGGGCAGAACACGCCACTGGCCTCTCTCGCGCCGTCGAGTTCTGCAAATGTTTTAACGCACGAAGGGTTATTTACTTACGGCGTGGCCGGCTCCAATGGGCCACATGGTACATATCACAATTTACCTGTGCCTACAGTCACATTTACCTTCCTTCCGAAAACTTTAAGTGCTTTTAAGTTAACAATACCTGAGTATAATGTGATCCACGTCTTCGTTTATGCAACTCGTGTGATATTTCAAACGACCAAATAACAGTCCCAGTTACCACTCAAGAATAAACAACCGATATGTTTTGTTGACACTCAAAAGGATAAAGGTTATTTTAGTTCTGTTCAGATTCAATTTTAGATGCTAATGAACCCTTAAAACGGTTTCAAATATATATTGGAACTATTTTAGTCACAAAACCAATTATATAGTATTCTTCAAGCTGTAAGAGTTAAGCATACCGAGTTTTTAGGTTCGATAAAACACATAATGCTATGTTTCTTAGCCAGATAGCGTTAAGGCAGTTTAGAATTATCATCAGTTTTTTTTTAATCGCGAGAATGCAAAAACATTAAAAGCATAACTTGTGTGTTTTAGATTCAGAACTATGAAAATTATATTGCTGAAAGTAGTTCCAGAAAGTTAATTTCTTTCAAAAATATACTTTCCTGGCATACACCAGAAAGTTCAAAATGTCAAAGCCCTTAGAAAAGTCTATTCAGCACGCAGCGTAATTAAACGTGCCACGAGTGGTTTTCATTTGTCTAGAGAATTTGACTATCTCGAGTTGCATTTCTTAAGACAATTTCACCAGTTAAAGGATGATATAGCCCATGAAATGTTATTTAGATGCAGTATTGTAATTACTAACCTATTAAAACAAAAATAAAGCAAGCATGCATTAGTATCCTTTGGCACGGCCTACAAGATTAAATACCACTGAACCAGTTTCGTGCTTGCGCACGCAATTTATTGATTTTAGCTAGCACTAAGTCTATCAGCTGTTTTACATATATGAATAAAAAATTAACAAATCTAATTCCATTAGTTTATAAAATTTCTTTTGAAAACGCATTCATTTCATAAAATTTTCAATTTTTCACAAGTTTTCCTTTTCTTCATTACAGGTTAATAAACACAAGGTCCAAGCTATCTTCCCTGTAACATTTAACATTACAGTAACCATAATATAGTTTCAACAGTTTCCAGTTGATTAGTTTAGAAAGCTCCATTTGAAAACAGTTATTAAACACACAGTTTTCGAAACGGTAATTTGAAGGAACTTTCTGACTGTTAGTTATGTTTAGTGTAGATGTGGAAGCAGAAGGCATATTGTCTCGCAACCTATTCACAATAACAGAAAGATGTTCTTCATTTAGTTGCACTTAAGATTTAAGTGATTCCTCGTTGGCATGTCCAGTAATTTTAATTCCTCTTGCTCTTGTATCCCAACCTGAAGCATATGTGAAACAGCAGTTGAGTGACTTGAATGGTTACTTATTTTCTGCCTTTTATTGTCAAATCCAGCTTTTTCTGCGTCCATTGTTGCCACATTTGATAGTTGATTCTGACCAACAGGGCAATTCTTATACCAAATAGTGGTTATTTTGTATAAAGGGTTACAAGTTAGAATAAAAAACTATCTATTTTGATTTTATTAGGGCGCCAGGGCATCTGCTTGGGGTGCTCTGATTCGGTATTAGCGGCTTTGTATCGGCGAACTTCTGACCTTCTCCTTGACATGTCTTGCAAAAAATATTCTATTACAGGCAATCCTTCCTGTAGGCTTTCCATCATGACCTACTTCCTCTTAGGCACTTTGCACCTTATTCCCCACGCCAAGCCAATTCAATTGACGCGGTAAGGAAGGACTTTATTTGTAAGTCTTCAGCAGTGTTTTCGTCACATAAACTAATCTTAGCTTCATATTCATCAGACATGAAACCTATGTCACTAACCTTTGGTTTCTGGTATACTCTGAGGCAGCTTCGTCTTGGTGTTTCTGGCGAGAACCGCTCTAAAATTCTGGATCAATAAACGGGTTGAAGTTGCAATTATATTCTTTAAAATAATTCTCTTATATAAGCTTTGTAGTAACGTTCAATATCGTTTTAGGGTGTATTCTTTATGCTCTTCTTCATTTAATTTTCTCATATTGATGTTCCAAGCTTTCAAGACGTTGGCAATGCCATTATTTGAGTGTCTGGTGTTAACTTATAATTTCGTTCAATACAAAATTTTATTAAACTGATTCCAAACATAGTTTCTGATGTATTCTGTGTTCGGAGGTTTTCCTCTTCGAATTATTTCATCTGTTTCAGCATTAGATGTTTCACCGAAGCGAGTCGGTCTGCGTGGCTCAGTTGGTTAGACGCTGGCCTACTGATCCCAAGGTCGCGGGTTCAAATCCGGCCCAGACCGATGGTTTTTAAGTGTGCTTAAAAACGACAGCTCCATGTCAGTAGATTTACTGGCATGTTAAGGAACTCCTGCGGGACAAACTTCCGGCACACCGGCGACGCTGATGTGATCCTGGCAATTGACAGCGTCGTTAAACAACAAAATAATAAATTCACCGAAGCGAGAGTCCGCCATGTTTTACATTTAAACCTAGACACTCTGTTGCGCAAAATTACATAAGTTATTGGCATCTATATGACAGTATAGATAGATTCTCCAACCTGATCACAACATAACAAAAGCAGAGGAGGTAATAATTAAAACTTAGTGGAGATGCTGGCAAAATTTGATAATTTTTTTTCGCAAATGAAGGCTGCCATTTGTTGAAATTTAAAACTGTTATGTACATGATTAGTTCATTTCAATCAAGTCACGTATGAGTGGAATAGTTCAAATAATACCTTATAATAAAACCAAAGGATACCCGTGGATCCATCTCATATGGTGGTGTCTAATACAGCGCTGACCAGCCTTGCCTTTCTTCTCATTGTCTTGCTTGCAAGAAATTGGATAAAGACTTCTAGATGGCTAATACCATTCTTTGTGGAGAGACAATATGAGCGTATATATTGATATGTTAGGCCTGGTGCGAAGCGGGGATCCAGCGCGCATCCCAAACATATTCTGTGGTTTTAGATGAGGCCAGCCCATCAGCAGCATGTTGTCACGAGGCCACTCCCCCATGCACTTTGCCGTATGCAGGTATTTTTTTCAATGTTGGTACACACCATGTTCATTCCCTGACTGGTGTCTTTGATGGCAAGCGGAAAGTAAACTATTATATCATTTTATTTATGATTTTATTAGTAAAAGTGCTAGGCTAATGTTACACATGTATTTGTATGATCCATAACTGTTACAAAACAACTTTTTAAATTGCAAACATTTCATCTTTCCTACGTCCGGTCCACTGACCACTTCCATTTGCTTCTTACATTCCCGAAAAATCTTGCCACACTCTCAGTTATAACTAATCTTTAAAACGTTTCCTTACCGTAAGCTATTTATTTCTATTTAGCTATTTCCTATTTGTTTCCGACCAAAGGTCTACATCTGAACATTTTAAAAATAATGATCCTCATCTCCCCTACCATTTTATATTGGTCATATTTCCTTCAACACATCCTTCCTTTTATTCCTCATTTTCCATATTCCCAAGCGAAACCAAGCAGCCCACTTCCTTTCATTCTTGTCACAATCCTTAAAGTATAGCTCTCTCCCAAATTTGGATTTTCATTCATCGTAGAACCTAAGTGACTTTTTATCATTGTTTTGGGTATATAACGTTTGCCCATCCATATATTCTAGAATGATTCGTATTGTTTTCAGGCTGCCAACATTTTCAATAATCCGTTTATCATTAAGAACTCTTTGACTTTTCAAACCATGTTTTCCTGTTTCTGTAACTTTTGGAAATTCAAACACACATTTAATAATACCTACATAGCCTGGCAGTTGTTGAACCCCGAAGAAATATTTTAATTTCAACTATTAGCTATCTAATATTGCCTTTCCCTATCCGCAACATACTTCCTACAGTTTTGGTGTTTAGAGGGACCTCTAACTTGGAGCTGAAAAACGTCCTGATTATTCGATCTCCCCTCCAGCCATTAGTAACTCTCCATAGCTCAATTCCATATGCTTATCTTTCCATTAGAGTGTACTTTCCTTATCACCTTAGACATTGAAACTACACGGGCTACTAGCTTCTCATACGAGTAACTAACGCGTCAATAACTAATTTCCAAATGGTTCACCAGACCCACTTATAAGACTCAGTTCCACATTGTCCGCCGTAATTCACCGTTCAAAACCATTGCTTTATGTTCCAGCAGTGTTGCTCCTTAAACTATGTAAGATGGCACTTGGTCATTAAGGCACAACTCATAAACGGGAGTTTGTGGTTCAAACCCCACCAAAATCGTCCTTTCTTACTGAGGTTTCAGCCATGTTTCCTCAATTCTCATAACTGGAAAATGCCAGTAAGATAACTTAAAGTTAAACCTGGAAAGTTTTCCTCCTGAAATATCCACTTCAATTGTCGTTTAATTTCAAGTATTACCAGTGCCCAAAGCCTTTGTTGCTGTACATAGTAAGAACAGGCGTTAAACAGCACAAAGAACAGGCGTTACTATGATTAGAGGGAGTGCGGTTTAGGGACAGCCATTTAGGCCGAGAAAATAAAGTTGTCACATCTTGGCGGAGTAATTTCTCATAACACTGATGTTGTTTGCAATAGACTAGTAGTTCTTCCTCAGTGAGGACATGGGTATGTCTAAAGTTGCTTAAAACGTTATTCTCAGAGATCTTTGGATTCTTTTGACAGCACAGCTATGTATTTTACACTAAAAATGAAATCAAACGTCCCAGGAGAATTTACGACCACTTTCATTATTTCTGGTATGCTAAGATAATGTTTAATGAATATGTCTCCAGTAATGCGATATTTGTCTGTTCCTTGTATTTGTGCACCTATCAAACATTCCACTTAGTTTACGGTTATGACACACAGACAGCAGTAACTATGTTCAGTAAAACAATCTTAAGACTGTGTATGGATGTGCAGACATAGTTAAAAATAATGCAAATAGACCAACCAACCTCTGTGTTGAGAAGATATTAATATCGAACCCTTACTGCTTTTTATCACCTGGAGCAGGTATTTACGATTTCAGTACCAAACCACAATACCTTAGTAAAATATTAATCAAAATCGACCGTTTTAGTGCTACAGCGCTGTAACAAAACATACAAATTTAAATCCTCCAGTACCCTCATTGTATAAACAAAATTGTTTTAGTCAGAAGTTAAATTATCTGTGACACTTCAACGACCAGTAGATAATAAAAACATGCTCTTTTTGATTAGTTTAACAATGTAAGTTGTATAATTTACGCAAGTGCTGAATTTTAGCAAAGAAATGTGTGTCTCAAGAAGAGAGAAGAAGGCAGATGGAGCTTCGGAAGGAATGTAAACCTGATTTGGACCCATGAAATATGTGTAAGACAAGCTTCAGCTCTAAGAGTAGAGTAGTTGTACATTAATACAGATGACGATGGCATTGTCACTTATAAACAGTAGACACCTTACCAAAAGGACTGACGCTTAATTACTCTGCCGTACTCAGGTAAAACACACACAAACACACTCGCACGCCTGACATTTCTAAGCGTCTATACCGATAGTTTTGTGCGCTATAGACTGCGTCAGCAGCGGCAGGGAAACACATGAAACCTCATTTTGCGTTGTAAACACATACGGTAATCTTCACCTACATACAACGACTGTCAGCTATTCCATCCTCCAATGCATCAGCAAACAAGCATGCGCGTGTGGCAATCCACAGCAGCCTATCATTTAAGAAAAATGAATTCCCAATTCTTAATAAACTATGTAATGAAACTGAACAGAGGAGCTCCTAAATTCCTTGGTTGTTCAGTTATATATACCGGAATAATATACGTATAGAGACTTCTTTTCCTGCTCAATCCTAAATTAAAAGTGAAGCAGACATTTCTGATGCAGAGCTTCACAGAAGTCCTATTTATTATAAGTTTATGTCGTAATTCTTCAACTTCTATGTTTATGCTGTACCTGTAATAATAGTGATAATGTTATATAAGCAATATATCGTTAGTCAGTTTTTCGTTTAGAACCTCTGAATCTACGTGGCATTTACCTAAACAGATTAACAGCAGTATTAGTAACCACCACTTCTTATCACACCGACTCGTTAAATCATATTAATGTCAATAAAGTATTACTAACCTGATTGTAAAACTTTGAAATACTGTAACGTTCTTGATTATTTAGTCCTCAAATTCTTCAATAAGTTGCTGTGTAATGTACTGACGGGAATTGCTGTTAAGGATCTTTAGGATATAAATCATACAAAACAATGGAATCCTTAATCGTGCTAAATAAAAACTTTTAATTAATATATTTTACTTATAGTTTTATATAAGTGTCTAACAGTGTAAAACGTTTTGCCTATGTTTTGTATAAAGGAAACCTGCCATGTAGGTAAGCTACTAAACAAACTTCTCTCCTTCAGATTCAAAACACCTATATACAATTCCGTGAATATAGGTACTTTCAGACATTTTGGAATATACGAGTAACATAACACACTCTAATCAGGGGTATTATATACACAAAGAGTAACCAGCTTTCTAGCAGCAGATGCATGTGGGCTGTATTTCCCCTTCACCCCCAAGCATCATGAAGGCGATGAACATAGTTGAAGAGCACACCTAGCAAAGCCGTTTGATTAAGTACTGAGTTCTCAATGCTCAAGAAAGTGTGTGGCATTTTAGAGTAGCTAAAACTGATGGTTGCCTGAAATTAGTTGTTAGAAAGCAGCGTTCCACATGAAGAAATAACATTCCACTACAGAAACTGCTTATAAGAGAATTTAGTTTCCTAATCCTTTGTCTGTCCTTGCACTTCCACATCTCCAAGTATTTCTTCATGGGGAACGCTTGTGTAACTGTTTCCATACAAACAAAACTTTGCACATGCATGCATGATATGTAGCTCGAATTTAGGTTTTTGTCAGTCACTTTGTGAGCACTGCACTGATGGTTTCTTTTCCTGCTGTTTTCGTTTCAGACGTTCTACCAGCCTCCTTTGATTTGTCCGGCACAGACTCTGCACTCTACCCGTATGACCCAGAGCAAGGAAATTTCCGGGACTTTTTGTTCCCTCCCGCAACCAACTTGTACCCTTACTTTCTGTTCCCATCCAACACACTGCGCCCTCGCCTCACGCACACCTTTCCGGGCCCTGGCACTCACACTGACACTCATCTGTCCGTAGAAGAAACACTCAACATTCCACTAGATTACGATGAACCAGATGGCAAACTGACTTCTTCCTATTCGGGGTCAATTTCAGTTAAGGTGATTTCTTCGGAAAATGCGACGTCCATTGAAGGCATTGAGTCTCAGTTAGAGAATCCTCTAGTTGGCATTAGAGGGACCAGTCAAAAGGATAATAGCGCGCTCAGGCAGGAACACCAAGGGAACAGCTCTCTATTTGATGAAGATGGAGAACCAAGAGGCTCTAGTATCACTCATCCCCCGCCAGAGAACGCAAAGGTGCATTCAAGTATGTATCCCGTTGCATAAACATAATCCAGTCAATGTATCTACTGTCTAATACTCCGGTAGCTTGTTGCTAGTCGCGGGACCAATCACACCGTTTGCTTGGGGAACATGCTCTCAGTCTGTTTTCTTCGTACAAGGAATTAAAATGCTCCACTTGAGTTATATACACATCTCTGTTTTGTACCACTCTAAAACGAAGAAGTTTTTGAGAAACTAGCTAAGCAGCATCGTTCCCAAAGCAAACCACAAGCACCATAGCAATGCATCATAGACACGGCTCTAACCATATTTGGGTTTAATGTCCATATTCTACTTCGTAACATTACAAGAAACGTCTTGGTATTGTCTCTGTCCCATTACGAGAATATTTTTATTCATAAGTCTCCAACACGCTTTTAAATTATTTGCCTAGAAAATAACCGCAAATATCATACAAAAACGTCGTAAACTAGAACACTGTACTGGGTTGTATGTCTGTAGCCCACTATCCCAAGATATCTGTCGCAATTTCCAACTTCCTGGAATACGTCACCACCTCAGATGATGTGGTAAAGTATCCCAGTTGGCTGGATTCGGCAGCCTAATATAATACGTTTGCTTAGAACTATTATTTCGAAGATAATGTACTGCCTAAACAACTAGATGCAAATTTTATGAATTCACCTGTTTCTAAAGGCTTTCCATGCACTAGTTTGGCAATGCTAACTGAAATACTGACTGGAAGCATTTTAAACGACACTCTTCAATGATTTATTCATTCCATTCATATTCACAATTTCTATGACAATGAATGTAGTTAAATTTCTGATCGCGGAAAAGTTTTTTCAAATTTAAACTAAAAGCTGCATAAATTCGTGTACAAACGCTTCATTTAGCCAAACAAATATCTTGAAGTTTATGGGATATAAATCAGGGATTTACAATTTTATTGGCTTACCTAAAATGAAAATGTGTTCCATCTGATACGAGAAAATAATACAACAGTATTTCTAATTACAACGGGCAGTTTCAATCTTTAAAAATGACTTGAAAGAGGAAATTGTTTACGTTAACGTGGAGCTGTTAATATAATGGTAATATAATTTGAGTTGTCATAGAAATCATTGAACAATAAATACAGAACCTTAACAATTGAAAAGACTTAAAATGTTAAACGTAGTAGGTTCTGTATATTTAGGCAAACTAATTTTACACGACATAAATTTCCAATCCATGTTATTTGATTCTGACCTACACACCGTCTCTTACTTCATAATCGCACAATTGCATCCTTCCGTTTGCAGTTATATTTAAATAAAACATTCAAATGGGCATCAAAACCAAAGCATGGGAAAGACTGATGTCTAATATGTAACATCCATCCTACAATTTCTTCCAGCACGCTTTATGATTTTTCACAATTTTATTGACTGCTACAAGAAGTGTGTGTACTTCTCACGTGCTATTTGTTTTCTTTAAGTGATGCATTGTTACTGTAAGGGTTCGTTTTGTGTGGATATTTACCAATGAATGTGTGCATCAAAAGATGAACTGTTTTAGTATAGGTCTATGTAAATGTTCTCTCTCCTGCTTTCTAATACAGCTGCCCAAGGTCTACAGCATGCGACTTCAAATACTGCTTCATCATGAGCTGCTAAAGTTCTCACAGTTTTGTTAGAGTGAGCTGAAGGCATGAAGCATCGTAGACATAGCTGGCCGTTCACTTTATGTTCACTATTTTTTTTTTTCAGTTTTGGACACCACTGTAATCAACATATGAATTGCTCAGCAACTATGTAAGGGATTCAAACAATATTATAAAACACTATCAAGCAATAAGCTCATGGTTTTTATACTTTAGGTAAATTATCCATCATACACTCATTAACACATTAACCAAAGTTTTATTTTTATATTTTCCCATAAGCACACAAATGACATTAATTTTATTTTTAATCTCTGGAGTGTTATTACAAGCGTGTTAAACGTTTCCAGAATGTAAATATGAAGATTAGGTCACTTAAAATTGCGCACTTGAAATATAATAGATTCAGGATAACGAATATTTTTATTTATATCCGCGTAGATATGCTTGTCACGGATAACTGAATTTACTTTGATATTGAAACAGTATTTTTAAATAAAGTTAGTCACATGTACTGCATATTAATTTTTTGCTGTACAGTTGACCCGTGTTAATCTTTCAACATCGTAAACTAACTTCCATTGAGTATTCATTTGCTGATGATAATGAAAGAGTTGATATTTACTTGAAATGCCATATACATATGTTTAGCAACAGTAAATATAAAAGTGTTGTTGTTTCCCAATGTATGGATTCCATTGCATTACTTTGTATACGTTTAAGCTGATTTTGGAACAATATTAAAATATGTTAATAATTAAACACTTAAAGTAATTTGCTAAGGAACATAGTTATTATAGCAGTGTTATGGCTTTAGAAATATTTCTATGGAAAAGTAGCATTTCTCATACGGACATTTGTTTTATTCAAATTTTAATATCTAAATAAAAAAAAACTAAGTACACGAAGTTTAACACCGCTTTGCGCTATGAATTATATTAGAATCAGTTATTATATTTAATGTAATAACAGACATGCAAATATTGCGTATGCTTTATTTATTTTTTAATTCTTGCTTATATTATTCCCTTGTTTATTAGGTTATCGCGTTGTTGAGCTGAAGAACTAATGTGTTAGGAAAAAACAAATCAAAAGAAATCTAATTACACTTCCAGTAAGGTAGTAATAATATTATTGTACATATATTTATTACCCTTAAGTCAGAAATCATGTACTTTGTGCAATATGTCCGAAGATGTACCGTTACGGATACAAAGCTAACCAAACTGAGCACACGCCTATCTTAGCATATTCTCCATTATTTCCCTTCTGATACTACATGTAAGCTATATATTAATTAGACAGAGAAAACCTGGGTTTGGGCATGTATTAAATACTTTTAGCATAGGACGATTAAATAATTATAACACGAAATATTTCATGACATAACAAGACTGTTTTATTTCAGTAATTAGGTGCTCTTTCAGGTTGTGATCTTTCAGCAAAGGATACCTGCACCTCAGGTATGGTAAAGATTTACGTTATGATAATGAATCAATACATCAACAAATTATGAGTGCATTTTAAATGGGCTCTTGAGATAACTATATCCATATCATATTTCACTCAGAACATCCCTTTCACAGACATCTTCCCAGTTATTTCTTAGGATTTCACTGAAATGTAGTGTAAGATGCAGGAAATGTCAGTATGACTGCAAAAAATCATTGACATGATATTTTGTGTTTTCATTTCTCAACAGAAGGGTGATATTGTACAGAAATAGTTGAAAAATAAGGCCTTTCACTGAAACATTTTGTTTAATTGTGGTTTTAATAACAATATTCTTTTACAGGATTTATCATCACAGATGGGTCATCAGTTTTCCTTAAGTTACATAAACAGACATTACAGTACCTTTATTTCAGATTTTACTAAGTTTCTATTTGTATCCTTACTTTTACAGAAGGCTAATACATGACAAAATGATTTATCATTCCTATCACCACCAAAAGTCCAGAATACATATATTCCACATCCTAAAGAAAAATCTGTCTTGTTTCTTTAACAATGCTTATCTTATTTTTGTGTTGAGGATGCAATATCTTATGCACGTGCTGTTTTATGCATGAGTAAGCCTGCCTTTTTATTGAAAGTAAATCGAATGAAATACTTCCTGCTACGAGATGCTACGGTACGTTAAAGCACGATAGCTTTATGATCACTAGGCCTGAATCACTAGCGTTTGCGTGTGATGCAAAGATTAAGGTTATCACTTCAATGCTCAGACCTTCAGCTTTTGCGTTTCTCAAGTATTTTGCATGAAAATTTATATTTATAAGAGTATAATATATTTTGTAAACTTGAATACTATACGAGAATACAGAAGAGTCAGCAATGAACTAGTATTGCCATAAATACTGTCAATGTTAGGATTAAGTAGAATTAATGTTTCAACGGCGGTTAGTTAAATAAACTTTCACAGATGTTAATGGTCTTATTTGTGATTTTGTTCAAGTAAAACTGTAGATGGAGTTATGTACATTATTGTGCTCAAGTAGGGACTCACTGAAGATAGAAACTACAGCATTCCTCTTTGTGACTAACAATTATTAGTGTACTTATCTACGATATTATACACTGGCTGGGAGACAAAGCTTTAATAAAATATAGGAATTTTCCGGAAACAGTTGTAGTGTATTTGGGATTTTCGGGAAATAACCAAATAGGGAGTGAATCATGCAACAAGGAATCCGGCATCAACATATAAATTATTACTATAATTAGACGGCTGTGATGTTGCACTAAACCGCTAGTTAGGTAGACCAATGTGCAGTGGCGTAGCGTGGTGTGTAGACTTGGGTATGCACTTTGAACTGGTGTTAAGGGTACACATAAGTGAAGTTTCCAAATTCCACAATTAATAGCGGACTTTGTTCAATGCATATGAGACGTAATACATGTAAGGAATAATGCACATTCAGATGTTCAATGCAATATCTTTAACACGTTTAAATGTATTGTCTTTCCTCGCTATTTTTTGGTAGTGTACCTGAAATGCTCCACACGATGAAGATTTCAAAAGTTTGATAATCTTAAATATTATTACATCGAAACAGAAAAGTTTTTAATGCTGTGGTTTGTTAAATAAAAATTATTAACCTTGGAAAGATAACTATTGCGCAATGTTTATAGTTCCCATGTAATTTTATAATTCACCAACTGGTAAAAATTAAAATTACAGAAAAATCACTCCCACTATCTTTCTTGGATTCTCAATTTGTTGATCACACGCACGGTGGCAGTAGGTTCCCAGGAAATGCAGTGGTGCACCACGCGGATACACATGAGTAATGTGCATACCTTGTCATGGGTTTCTCTTACAAGTTCACACACATTACTGTTCAAAACGCTACATGTTGTACTCTGATACGTACACAAGAAGTTAAAATATGAAATGAACTTTCACTGCCAAACAAAATACTGAAAACTTAGCTTTAAACTTCATTAACAATAACAAGTGAGATGCACTTTTCGGCGTTACCTCCACTGTGCGCCCACATCGTTTGACATGACTGGCGTGAGGCAAGCTAAACCACCAGCTGCTATGTTTCAAAACTTTGGCGTGATAGGCTAACAATAATACTTCATAGCAGATTCATACTCCTCAGCAAGCATTATGCCAATTGGATTAATATATAGATAATAGAACATATTAACTAAGGCAAACTATGCAACACATCCACTGACGCTACGCCCCTGACAATGTGCATATCTACTTTGTACATGGTTTAAAGTGGTTTAGCTGTAAGCCAGAGAATTGATACTCAGAATAAGAAACAACTTGTAGGATCCCTGAAGTCTTCGGTCAAGGTCTATTACTATTACTAAATCTCTAGGAGGAAGGGATAATGCGAAGGAGTACGGAGCCGGAATACATCTGGGGTAGCGCAACGGGGTCCATAACGTTTATATAACATCCTCAGCACCTTCACTCCTCACAGTCAGGTTTTAGTAACAATGAAAATGTTCAGGGTTTTAAGTATCCACGAAAATAATGCTTCGGATTTAGTGCATTGTGAACAGCTTTCGAAAGTGTGTAGCTTTGTCTTTTTCGGGCAATAAGCTTCAATTATGGTCGAAAATTAAACTAAATTGATAGATTGTATTCATAAACTGAACAATCTATTTAAATTATTCCCTCATTGGTAATTAGAATAGGAAGAAACAATATGAAGGCATATCCAATAAAAGGAAAACAACTTTTTCATAAGTATTCTGGCTATATTTTGTCAGTTTAAAGGGAACGATAGGGTAATAGATTAAGAAAAACACCAGAAAATGTATATTCAGACAAGTTCCTTCTTTGTGAAATCAGTCACATAACAGTATAATTCGATCTCAATATTTAATGATCAAAGTATTCGATCTGCGTTACATAACTGTGAACAAGATAAAGTTGGTGAACGCCAGCGCACGTCCCGAAAACAATCTTTATGCATACATAATTCTATAAGTTACCTATAAAGGGGTAGCTGCTTATTGCAAAATGCTGCATTTCTCACTCGGTGAGTTCCGTCACTCCTTGAGCGCAATGATTCCAAGTGTTTTTAAAACAGCAAGTTGAACTATCAGTTTAGTGCGAAGGCACTGAATTCTGAACAAGTTTATCCTGCATTAGTGCTAGCCTTAATCTCTCAGCTTCAACATAAAATCAGGTAAAATTTTATTTTGTCATTTTTTCACTCTAGTATTAATTATGATTCTGCTTAGTATTTTACTATGACATTTGAATTTTGTTGGGATTCTTCAATAAATTAATTATGAAGAAAAACAGTAAGGGTTAACTTGCTGAGTTTGTATTTTCATCTATGCACATTTCTGAAATGGTAGAATATGCCTACGAAAATGTAATATATACGTCGTGAAGCACTTGTTTATGCATATTACGCATGATTATATGGACAGCCCGGTTTTTTAAATGCTATCTGCTTTGGAAAGAGTGTTTGCTTTTCAGAGTAGTGGCAACCAGGTGAACGGACCAAGTCTGCTGAGACTCAAAAGTGCCTGTGTTATAGGTTACTGTACTGTTCAGAAAATTTTTAAAGCAGTATTGTGGCTCATTGGCCTAAATTTTACCTTACGACACAACTTATCATTTGCTGCTCAGTTTCATACCTGTTAGTGCTCCAACTCTAATAACCAAAGTATTATTTTAGCTTATGATGTTCATATTACACCATACAATGTTATTTGTTCGCTTGAATTCTCACAATAACGTGGTGTTAAGTACACAGAGGCCGTCTGCTAGATATAGTGGTAAATCAGGCTGAGATATATGAATATAGCACTCTTTACGAGCACATATTAATGATTATCGTAAATTCTATAAATCAAATACTAAGAAACAGCGAGGTCGTACAAGAAATGGAGACTACTTAAGTAATCTACAGAATTATGCAAATTTTCTTTCCTGTTGCTGCGCGTATAGTTTACTAGTTTATGTTGGACTAATCAAGGCAGGACAGAGAGGGTTATATTACTTGGGGATATTTATGATAGCAGAAATTTTTCATAGGCGTTTTGAACAAATATCCTTAATGTCTTCATTTATATTCGAGCTCGACTGTGTTTACTTATTCCTTTTCCCGCCTCTCCACGCAATCGTAGGATATTTCACAATCCTCTATGTCTTTAAAGTTTAATTAAATACCTTGGAGGTGTTGAATTAGATATTTATGCAAATCATTTAACTAGGAAAATTATAGATGTTGCATTGCAGTGGATAGATGTATCCTAGCTATTTTCGAATAATCATCTAATCGTTTACCCAACTCCATGTTTACTTTCTATGTAAATGGGCTTTAAAATATGAATGTCATTATGCGACATTATCGCTCTAAATCTCAATATTAAACGACAGGATATTGACCCTTGCGATGATGCACCTACGAGAAAATACTCTGTGATGCACTTGAAAATTCAATCAGGAGAGTGCGCAAAATGTGGATGTTTGGTGAAGTCCTTCCCTTTCAGAGGACACAATTGCAATTTTTATTCCTGCTGTGTTAAAATTCTGATGCCAATAGCGTCCTTACTAAAGGTATAGATAATATTTGCAAACAGTCACTATTGTACCAATGTTCTGAATAAAGAGGAATAATTGAGGTCAAGAAGAAAAAGCAGCGAAGTTTAAATGAAGTAATCCGATGAAATGGCAGCGAAGCCCTGTAAAAGGATCCATTGTTTCAGCGTTTCTTAAATCAAAATTGTCCATAGTCAATCGGGCTTTATGGACAGTTAATTAGTTTAGTTCCAAAATTAGCAGCTCTGAATACTATGTATGAACAACGGTATAAATTAAATCAATACCAGAAAGGTATCTCATTTTATTTATTTTGTGGTCGACGTTCATGCTAACCACCAAAGATCAAAGTGAGGTAATTAAATATTGAATGGCTCAATTCATGCTGAAATATCACTCACACATGAATATTAGATACATAAATAACTTTATTTAAAGCTTCACAACGATAATATATTTCCATAATCAAATTGCTGTTTGCATATTTCCATGCCTAGCATGCACTTGAAAACTAGAGAATATTTCTAAAAGCAGTTGATAGTGTCGTCAGCACCAGAAGCTGGTTAACGTGTATTCGCCGTATCTCAGAATCATAATTTGTGGTAAATTTCTTGTTCTTCGGCCCGGGTTCGATACCAGGGACCCACATGTGGTGTTCGTGGTGGACGAAGCGGCGTCAGGGCGGGTTTTCTTCGGGTTCTCCTGCCACTCATTCCATCAATTGCTCCATTATCACCTTTCCAATCATCGATTTCACCTGCAGTTCATATCCTCATCTTCCTCACTATTATAGCTGGTGTTTGGCTGACCACCTGCTTCCAGGTCTTCACTCTGTCCGGTCCATATGTTCCCGACAGGCCTCTGATCCTAGGCACTGGCTTGTAAGTCCTAGGAGGTGTAAGTCCTACATAAGGGGAGGGCAAGCACGTAAAGGAAAAAAGAAGGAATCTTTCTGAAATGGTATACCAAGTTAATAGTAGAATCACCAGTACTTTTCAAAGTGATTTATTTTCCATTATAGCAGGTCCTCCTAAACTATTTTAAGTATTGTATAATTTACAACATTCTATCGGGCGTTTTTCGACAGCAGAAGCTGTTGTAATTAAAGCTTCGCCCAGCCAGTATGAGTTCTCTATGTGAATAGTCTGAAAAATAATGAAATAATCCAAAAATGAACTAATGAACGATGTTATTATCGACGTAAAATGAAGAGGTGGTTTGGATACCACTTCTCCAATTGCTACAAAAGAAAACACTATACAAAAAAGACATAATTCAGCCTTCTGGAGGAAGAGGTGAAGAATCATTTGCATGTGATTAAACTTAGCAACAGCTGTCCAGCTTTGTGAGAGGTTTCATGGGGCTCATGGATACAAAGACAAAAGCCTTTCATGTTTATTTCTAGGTTTCTGTTATAATGTATTTGTTCACCTAAATTCCACGAAGTATTATCGTGATGGTACTCCGTCAGTGAAAACATGTTACGCTTCGGCAATTCGGTCATATTTTGAGGTAGTGAAAGTACACTTCCAATCCAGCTAGAGGAACAGAGCAACCCACGCTGGCAGAGGGTAGACTACATTTGTCAGTACCAATATAATCTGCTGCGCTCCATTCTGGACCACTTTTAACTCACGTCAGTATACATGCTGTGCAAATAATGTGGTTCAGCATCCCAGGTGATGCCTGTCAACGGTATAAAATATAGTAACTTTAAACAGACTCGCCAGATAGAAACATATAAAGCAAAACCAAAAGAAATCTGTATATATGCTCAGTGCTCCTAGAATATTAAAACCCTGTATCTAAGGAACACTGTACATGCATGTGTGAAGTATTACGATGTAGCAGGTGACTTTGACTGAGAAACGCCAATTTCCAAATGCCTTACGTTATGATTTATTATAATCTTGTGCTAATGTAGAATAATATTTTTATTCTTTTACGAAAATAATAATTTTAGCGGTCCCCATTATTTCATTCAGAAATATAAGGTTATTGTGTAATAAATGTACACTTATGACTATATGACTACTTACGGAGGGGGACTTAACACCTCGACCGAAAGGCGATCGTTTGTGCCTATTCCCCTGACGGGACACTCCCGGGATTACCGATGAGGTGAATCGATCTCACGGGCGACCGGAACGTTGCCACGACAGACTAGTGGCAGGGTCCCTACGTTATCCCAGTTAGAATCACCCCGGTGGAGGCTGGCTCACCCCGGTTCCTCTCCCACTCCTTCGGGGTCGTACGCACCAGGGGGCCGCGGGACTCGGAAACCGGGTCACCTTCCCCTCGGGCTTGTACCATCTTGTGAGGGGCTCAGAAACCAGTAGGCTCACCTTCCAATTTTGAGGACGATATTTCCAAACTGCATTCGCCCCCCCCCCCCTTCCGTGCTGCTTCCGCGACACTCGCCGACGCTTCCAATCCTGAAAGAGACCTAACGGGATGAAGGATGTAATGAAATGATTCATGTAACGAAGTGGAGGGACAGGAAATTCGGAGGGTATGGAAATACTTCCCAGAAAGTTCATGAATCAGGAAGGTCGGCCATGGCGATCGAACCCGTGAGCTCTCGAATGCGGGCCGCGGACAATACCGCTTGAGCCATCCCCTCGGTATATTAATTTTCAATATAAAAATAGTAAGAGGTCTTTCTTAAAGAATATTGCTATACTACTGAACACAAAACGCAAAAGTATGCTGCCGGTAGTGCAAATTCAGAGAATGATATTGAGTGATCTTACATCGACATTAAAGTTGATAGTTCAAACATTACGGCGTATATTCAATGTGTGAATCCAAACTTAACAAACAGATGACTCAAAGCCACACCAACAGCAACAAGTATGCTGTGCAGCATGGTAAAATTCTTCTTCAAGAAGGAACTCGCCTGGAAAAGTTCAGTTTTGCGCTGTAGATGATCGAACTTGAGAATGTTTTTGGTTTAGTGATTGATATAAATAACCTGAAAAGTAGCACATAGCCACATGCTTTTAAATGTTATACTTTTTACTTGACCACAGAAACCACGTACATGTGGAGCCCGACACACATTGCTCAATGGGTGCTGTGTGTTGGCAAGACTCTCTATCACTGCATGGATTCGATGAGCGAGGTACTCTCTGACGTCACCGGGGTATTGTACACGATATTGTACCCACAGAAAATAATCGACGGGTATAAGATCTGTTGAACGTGTTGACCATGGAACTGGTTCTTCCCTACCATTCCATCGGTTTGCATTTGTGACGTTTAGATGATCCGCAAATTTTACATCTGAGTGTGCTGATGCTTCAGCCACATCATCTACCGAACCTGCAATCGTACTACACCAATACCGTAGGCAAAACTTCTCTTATAAATAGGTCGGTCCTGCCAGTCTGTTTTGCACCATATATGGTTTACAGTACGCTCATGGCTAACGGGTTGTAAAACTATTAGACACCAAGAAAAATCTGAACAGTAGTGACACCCAAACGATCCGAAATTTCAACACCCTACAGCACCCAAACCGCACATTTCCGGAGTTGGGTTCCATCTTGGAAATGATCTGTTTCCCGTCCCTTGCAACAGACAGCACTGTTGGTATTGTTTGGAGACCCCAGTTTACGTAGTAAATTTTACAACCGTGTTTCTTTACACCAACACAATATGTGGTAAAACGTTAAACAAACACAGTGAAGTACCTTTGATTTAGAAAAATTCACAGATCAGTCCCTTTAACGGAAAATGTGTAGCATGCTATAGAAATTTGCGAGACCTCTGTAATAGTGCCTTCTCCGATTCAAATGCATATTGTGACTGCTAAATTAATATCCATATCTTATATACTCAATCTGACAATATCCACCTCGCCATATCTTTATAAATGTCCAAGAAGCAGTCGCTAAGAAACTGAACTAGCATGCCTGAAGCAAAGAGCTAATATTTTTCTTCTACGTGAACGCATCCTAGCTTTGCGTTCCGACTGTACCAAGTGGCGCGGGGACTAACGGAAAACTTTTGCTCATAAATCCCAGGCGCACGTGCATATTGGCCTCATTGAATTAGATAACGCTTAATGGATGTACATAATTGGTCGTTAGCTCTAGTTTATAGAGTCCGCAATACGTGATACGTTACCCTACGTTGTTTACAAATTCCTTTCCTTCGCCTAACTTACATAACCAAACGATAAGAGAAAGTTAACCCACATGAATCTAATGTTCTCAAGGGGTGTGCACTTTTTATGCTGGGGATTTTTATGAAAATTATCTGAAGTTTAAAGAGAAAGCCAAAACAATGCCCACAGATTCGAAATGTTACTAACTGAGAGTTGCAGATTTTTATTATATTTATACGGTGGGGTAAATAAGGGTAAATCGAGTCAATAATCAGTAAAGCTTGTGTTTTGTGGTTTATTTTAAAATGTATTGGACTCCATACATATTATTTATAGTCACATTTAAGTGTCAGTTTCCCTGAAGGATTTGTCTCTTGCTCTCAACAGTCTGTAAATGAGGTGAAATCTAGTCACTGCAGTGATTTTTTCGACCTTTCTATGTGACAGAGTTTTTTCCGTTACTTTCATACTCAAAGCATTGGTATTGTCAATGAATATGCTTATTATAATTTCCACAAATAAACATTTTGTTTTTCTGCACCAGCTCATACTTCATGGTACCATTACCTTTTTTCCCCTTACCACTGAGTCCAATCGCTTAATTTTCTTTCCTTCTGCACGTTGTGGCGATTAACTCTATATTTGCTGATCCGCAACCTATAAATACACAAAGATGTAGGTATATCTTATTTTATATCAGATATGCTTACAATTCATTAATCCGATTTGGCCGAAATTACTGACCCTGTAAACCAGAGGTGCGCAAAAGGGGATTCGTGAATCCATGTGATTCATGAACCTTTCGCCATGTAATTATGCAACACAACGGTGCAACTCCCTTCCTTAGTAGATTTCAGGAGTCCAAAGATCGTTTCGCGACCGGTATCAGTGGGGGAATTACGTCTGTGTCAACACCGTCTATCTCATTTGTAACAAGATATTTCTTCGAGCCAACATTGAATGGATTTATTGTAGATATGCCGTATACAATGAAAAAACTAGTGTGTTCTGATCATTTTCTACTACTACTACTACTGTTATCATCATCATCATCATCATCATCATCATCATTATTATTATTATTATTATTATTATTATTATTATTATTATTATTATTATTATTATTATTATTATTATTATTATTATTATTATTATTATTATTATTATTATTATTATTATTATTATTATTATTATTAGTATTATTATTATTATTATTTCTTTGTTGCGTTTACAGATTTAAAGCGCACGGAAGTTCCAGAAGGTTTACAGTCTAAACATAATAAACATACCTTGGCTTGTTACAGCTCTCTTAATCAACAAATCAGATTATCAAATACGTAATTCAAATGTTTAAGATCACTTGTTACTGTGCCAGAGGATAAACTAATTAGTTGAATTCGCATTCTTGAAGAGTTAAAAACCGAGTTTACTTTACATAGATCCCATGATTTTGTGGATCTTGAGAACGACATTTCAATGTCTGTTAACCCTTTTACTGTAGATATGGTCAACGTAAGAGTTAACTGCAGTGTGAACTCATAGATCTACAAACAGGTCTGGTGAGAAAAAGCAAGTGCCGATATTTAGTTGGCACAGACGTGTTCAAAGAACTGTGTAAGGTAATATTCCTATGTTGGTTTGAGGGAATGTACTCTTTCTGTTACACTGTTACAGCAATATTTTGCTCCACATGTCTGTGAAAAGTTTTTTTCTCTGGTTAACATTGCAAAATTAAACTTAGATCTCGCGTTTCAGATAACCACCTCTCGGCGTAACTCCATATAGTTGTTACAGATTTTACGCCAGAGCCTAAACGTCTTCTCATATGTGCGGATGATGATAATTAATGTAATTCCGATTTCACATAGTAGAAGTATGACCACCTCTTTTCTGTTTGGAACAAACGCGCTGATCGTTAACTGTATCAATCCGCTACTGTCAAGAGTTTAAGAAGCAAAGAGGTACTACTCCTCCAACCAACAAGAATGTTACGCGGGTTGCGTGCACAGTGGTTTTGCAGCAGACATTATTCTGCCCGCCCCTGCTTTAAACGGTATTTAGAATGTTTTATATCAGGAATTGGCAGTACTGAATACCAGCTTCAATGAATATGGAAATAAGCAAAGCTTCTTACAAAATGTTTAAACAATGAAAGATTGAAAGTTGTTTGCTTCTTTTAATATCTTGCGGCAACTTATTACTTGTCATTAAAATAAATGCATTCTTTATTTTCCACTCAAACAACACTATAAGTAAAAAATCTATGTGTTGGACTCACGTGGCTTTCTCTGTTCCTGTACGATCTATTTTTTCAAACGGTTATTCATCTACTTCATGTTAATCATGATAAGCATTTGCAGAAAGTGTCTTATTGCTAATTTTCTTGTAGGTGCAAGGAAAATAATGGTAAAACAGTGAAATTTAAGTGATTGTAATATGTTTTGAAGCAGGTCGCTATGTGCTGGATTTGAAATTCCGTTATATTTGCTTGGCAAGAAAGTAAAAAATATGAACAATGACTCCAACCGTTTGAGAAGAGTATCAGTATTGGAAATTTTAGACAAATAACAAGGAATATATCTGAAATTGCTCACTCAAAAATGTATTTGACGTACTCTTAGCTGTTCAAAATGAATAATAAAATGATCCTGCTAGCCCCTACAAACTATTGATCGATTAGTCATGCCTGGTAGTATTGTCATGCCAGTGAACAACTGAAGCTAATATGGCTTCTTGCGCCGAGGAGTTGTATTAAATGATGCATCAATTAAATCATAAACAAATGTTAACAAATTAAGGGAAACAAAGGCGGTATGATTTAAATCGTAAAATCCTGCTGTCAGATATTATTATACCGCATGTCTTGAACAAAACATATGCATATCATATTAGTTGGAGGATTAAAACATTAACATCTGTCATAAAACTGCTAAACGCACGGAGCAAAACGTATAAGCGAATAAGCACTATCGTCGAGAAGCCTTATATTCTTGGAGGTTTAGAAAGTACAGATTGTGATAAATGATTAGTTAGCAAATTATTCTAAAAGTGAATCCACATGTTGATACTATTTGCGGTTGTATCGTTTAGTTATGATAGAAACCTTAAAATTTAGTTTACTGCTAACAAAATTTTGAGAAACGCTTTTGCTGTTTTTGTTTTGATTAGGCTAAAGAATATATTTTAATAACCAGAGCGCTATTACCGCGATTAACTAAATGGTGTGAGGAGTTCTTGCGTAGGGAATTTTCTATAAGGGTCCCCATCAATAAGAACGGCTATCACATACCAAGATCCCCTGGAATCTAGGCCGCAAGTTGAAAAGGACGCATTAGAAAGTCTCCGTCCCCAATATCGTCTGTCGCTTGCACCATCCCCTCCCGACATCAGAAATAAGAGAAAAATCGCTTCACAGAAGTGATTTGTTTGAATGGCCCGCTGCGTAATGTCCCAAATGGGAATCGACTGAGGGAACAACTTTGTGGGTAAGATTCTGTGGCCGAAGTATCCTTGTCCAAACTAGGAACGGTGGTCATCTGTCACTAGCAGAGAGAAGGAATATTCAAGCATGGTACCCGGCGGATAACCTCTCCAATATGAGATGCAGCTGGATTTAGGACTTTCTCAGATTTATTGAATTGATGTCTTTGGAAACTTCCGGATGCTATCACTTCCAGCAATGAAGTATTTAACTATTTACAATGTTTCTTTTTTTCTTGTAACTTGGGCAGTCTGCTGTTCAGAACTGAAAACCTAAAATATACAATCATTAAGATGTTATTATATAAAACGAATATGTCCGACGATATTTTATCTCATATCATTTCTAAACTTTTTCTAGATAAATATCCCAAGGTAACAAGAAAATAGTTATCGTATAAGGATTACTGTCATTATTATGAAATATTTTTGATATTGTCACCTAAAGATGTAACATATAACGTGCATATAAACATAACCACATTAATTTAGCTTTCTTTGTCCACGGAAAAACAAATGAAAGCTTTGTCCTTTAATTACAAATTTAGACTATCCAATTTTCTCAAAACCTAAAGACCTAAAGGAGCCTTTAAGCTTCAAATTCTGTTGAAACACATGTGTTTAACCAATATTTCTTAGTATGGTAACGTATCGCATATGAATTTCTGTATTAATTGCGTAACTTTTTTGTTAGCAGATATTTGGGATACTGCTTCTAATATCTCGCTCTGATGACTATAAAAGTGAATCGTAAGAAGCATTTCAAAAGTCATAAATGTATAGAATATTATAATGGACAAAAACTCTGGAAAATTCCCACATTAACAGATGTGTACCGAAAATTACAATATTTCCAGTCTAAAACAGAAATCCATAAGAAATCACAATAAATATGTCCTCTTCCACAGGGGATATTCGAAAACTTCGGTTTGTTAAAATACGAGTGTTGTTACAAAAACTATACACATCTGTGAAGATGTTTATAAATTAATACCATACCTGTTTATGAACCTTGTACAGTTTCACTAGAGTAACAAAAATTCACTGAATTATATCTTAAAGAAATGGACTAATAACATGTTTAAAAATAAAGCACTAAATTTTTTTAGCATCTTGGCGCAATTTTCATCACTAAGTCTGTCCCCTTCAGGAAAGTAAACGTACCCTACCTCACCTATAATTATGATTTTCAAATGTATTCTTCTTAGTTTTTACCACGTCTGATTTGTATCTTTACCTGTAACAATAAGAAGTAATTTTACGAAATTTGAATTGATTATCAAAATGTAACTTTTATAATAAACTACATTTTTAAGACAATATTGTAATGGAATTTGAAACATATATGTATTACAAACACATTCCTTTCTAACTTCGTAAATATTCACCATGGAAATATACTAAAGAAATGACAGTTTGTTTAATAGTGTGGGAGTAATGTGCATCAGGAAGTATAACATTGTCGAAATGAGACAACTGGCCTTAAAATTTACAATTGAGGTGTTAAGAATGTTCATGTAATTTTAAAATCTATATTTTAAAATGTGTTGCATTTTCATTAACTACATTAGGTATTCAAATTTAAATTCCAAGAAGTAGTCACCCCAGGTCGCGAAGGCCGCATAACTGGCCGGAAGGGATCGGGGCGCTATCCATGTCCCACCCTCCAGTACTGCACCCCACTCATGACGCCTGTAGTGGGCAGAGGTGAGGGACGTAGCGGCCAGGCGGTAAGCCTTGGCCCGAGAAGGGCTATTGGGCTAGGGGTTATTAATTAAATTCCAAATGGTTGTTTGGTATTTATAAGATAATAGCCATGCAAATACAGCAAGAGTTCCAACTTTTATATTTGATTCAATTTCAGCTGATTTACCCTCCTTAAGGCACGCAGAATTGTTTAAGTTGATCATACGATTCATACGAATCTTGGCACTAGGGCCCGAGTTTCATTAGCGATAGGCTATTTATTCGTGAGCGTTTATCTCCATAAATTTCGTTTACATCTAGTGTCAAATATTTTAGTTGCTTATTTGCTCCAGCTTTGCAAAGTAATAAATAAATTATTTCCCCGTATGGACTTGCATTGTAAGTCCTGAAATATTTTTGAGTTATTTGTAAATAACATGAGATTTTATCACGTGATCAGCGTGTCATACCGTGATAATCTGATTGCACAACAAATGTTCAAGTGAAGAACTGGTGTGACAAAGTGTCTTAATTTTCTGGAGTCACAGAAGTACGAAGTGTTTACATTACTTATCTGAAAGTAAAGTATAAATGGAAAAAGGCAGACTACCTGTCTAAATTAAGGCGGGGAAGTTAACCCAAATGCAACCGCGACACACATTTTCACCATGCGTGATGAGAAATAAATTGTCTTAGGATGGTGCACAGAATATTCTATTTCTTATTTGTTTGGCTTTAGTATTACTTAAACCATACACGGATAAGTCTCCGTAAAACAAGTAAGAGTGTGGAAATCACAAAAAAGGAATGTATTATTCCTTATACTACTGGTTTATAATTTAATGATCTGACGGGTGGATATATCAAAATGTTCAAGAAATACATTAGTTGATTTAGGCTTTACTTAATGCGCTTTACAAAGAAGCTTGTAAATAAACAATTTCCATAATGCTAAAGAAGGAATATTGTACAATATAAACTTAACGGTGCAATATTTTTACTCTGACGACAGTTACAAAACGATTTCCTTGAAACCTAGGCATGAACATTTGATTTACGTGTAAATTCAGGGATATGAAATCTTGATTGTATAACCTTAATACTTCTTAATTTAGTGCTATGTAAAGTATTTCAACTCAAATTACAATATATATTTTTAAATGGTCACCTGCTTTAAAACATGTAGTAAATAAGCGATGAAGTGGGTATCCAAACGCAAAGTTCGTTGTTGGAAGACTTCAGTTCCTGGATGTATTATGGATTATCTTGCACAGCGTTGGTATTCGGAGAACGTTGGCATTAATGTCCATAGATTTTCAATGGTACCGGATTTTCCAATAACATTTTTTTAAATTTCTCCAATAATTCCGTAATCTACCTTTACAAGGGTTCTACAGCTACTAACGGAGAAGATCGAAGATAGGCAATAAAGCTACAACTGCATATTATCTTCATCTGTAAACAAAAGTACCGTTTTGTGAATTCAAAGCATTATTTAACACATTTATGTGCTTTGTTAAATCCTGTGACTCTTAAATATCCGTTGCTGAAATGCATTCTTATTGCAGAGTACTTATGAAGATTAAGATTGTTATTTCCTGTTATGTTATCGTTTATTAACATAATAAAGCTTTAACTCAAATTTTACGGCATTATTTGAAAGAATAACTGACTATCGTCTATAATGGGCTGAAGCAACATGTTCAATTTTTATTGTTGTTACTATACGTGTGTGTCTCCAAGTTTTTTATCCTTTTACTCTAGAAGAGCCCCATTCAATGTCGTGAAACTGGGTATATAAAAAACTTTTAGACAACTTAGATAATAGATTATTTTGCATTTTATTTAAATTGTGTAAAGCACAAGAGGCACGACATTTTAAAACTTCAATATACCTCGCTTATTATTAAAACCGTTGCACCATTACATACAACACTGTGTTCATTTCAAAATGGGGCTAGTGAGTGAGTGAGTGAGTGAGTGAGTGAGTGAGTGAGTGAGTGTGTGAGTGACTGAGTGAGTGACTGAGTTAGTGAGTGGTTGAGTGAGTGAGTGAGTGACTGAGTGAGTGAGTGTGTGAGTGACTGAGTGAGTGAGTGAGTGAGTGAGTGAGTGAGTGAGTGAGTGAGTGAGTGAGTGAGTGAGTGAGTGAGTGAGTGAGTGAGTGAGTGAGTGAGTGAGTGAGTGAGTGAGTGAGTGAGTGAGTGAGTGAGTGAGTGAGTGAGTGAGTGAGTGAGTGAGTGAGTGAGTGAGTGAGTGAGTGAGTGAGTGAGTGAGTGAGTGAGTGAGTGAGTGAGTGAGTGAGTGAGTGAGTGAGTGAGTGAGTGAGTGAGTGAGTGAGTGAGTGAGTGAGTGAGTGAGTGAGTGAGTGAGTGAGTGAGTGAGTGAGTGAGTGAGTGAGTGGGGTTTAAGGGCCCGTTGACAGCTAGGTCATTTTGGCCCGAAGTCAAAGCTTAAAGTCTAAAATCACTCAAAACTGGAGCGGCTAAAATATGAAAGCTAAAACAAGGGATTAAAGTGGTAGAGTTAAAACGTTAAAAATTAAAATTTAATGGGTTAAAGCCTTAGGTAAGTAAAGAGTTACAACGCTAAAAACAAATGGTAAAACAACAGAAATCAAAGTTCATGGAATAAGACTCTAAAAATCATGACCCAAAGAATAAAATACAAGTTAAACTTGCTTCGCAAATGCAATTTCGAAGATGAACCGCAGCATCTTATCTACGGATACTGGCTCGTCGCCGAGAACGGATCGCAGGGTCAAACCCACGCCAAGGTATTGGTGCTCTCTAGCATACCGCGGACAATCAAGCAAAATGTGCAACATGGAGAGCTGTATGCCACACGGGGACACATAAGGGTCGGGTCGCCACGCAATAGAGGACCATGAGTGGTGCGATTCTCAATCGGGTGAGAATAACCTCCGACCGTCGAAAATCCCTGCATCAGGTCAGCCAGGGTTGTATTGTGCCCTTAATCGTCCGCAGTTGAGTGCCTCTTACCAAGTCTTCTGCCAGAACGAAAAGAGATACGCCGGAAGTACAGCTGCACATCGCTAAAACGCAGAGTTCGTGTCGAAAACTCCGGCAAACGGCAGGTAGCCTTAGCAGGCACATCCATATGGTGTGGGGGTCCAAGTAAAAGCTGCTACCGTGTCTGTGTAACTGACAGACGAGTGTATCTATTTTAACAACCAGTAATGTGAGATCAACTGGCTCATGGCTTGAATGGCGCTGAGACAATCGGAGCATATAATAAAACAACCAAGGTCTAACCTGAAGATAAAAAGTAAAAAATAAAATATGGCATATAGCTCCGCGGTAAAAACTGAATAGGCCTCCGGAAAGTGATACTTGTGAACCTCGCCGTTATGAACAAAACTACATCCTGTAATACCATCAAACTGGGAAAAATCGGTAAATACTGGAGTATAATTCTGGTAACGGCCCAGAAGCTCGGTGAGGTTACACAAAGTGGGGCGTAGCTGGCTTAGCACGGCCCGAAAGCTCCAGGTCGAACGTGGCACGCTGGAGCTGCCAAGGAGGATAGTGGCAAAGGGAATGGGATTCTACAGCAGGCATTCGGAGTTCACTCGCAGTGAGCGGTTCGCGAAACCAAATACCGCTTTTTCGGGATATAGTGCTATTTCACATATAACAGTAAGCGAATTGCGAGCTGAATACAGGTTCAAAAGAAGGGTGTTTAACAGAAGCAATCCGGACATATCGCAAACGTCTGCTATAAGGCACCCACGAGCATTGTCAGTGTCGGAGCCCAAAAAGAGGAGCGGTGGCGGAACCTGTGCCAAAAGAACCTGAAGATCTTCTGTTGCATGACACTGAACGGTGGCGCATAGATATTGTAAATAGACTCAAGCCCTGCAGCCGTACACGCAGTGCTACAACTTGGAGCGGTGTGTTAAGTGGGATGCTGGTGGCAGAGATGTTATGCGCCTCCAGAGTATCAACACCACCACTTGCTCACAAATCAGCTGCAGAGACATGTCTAATTGCCCAAAAACCACGAAGAT
The DNA here is from genome assembly GCA_030765045.1 of Tenodera sinensis. NCBI lineage: Eukaryota > Metazoa > Arthropoda > Insecta > Mantodea > Mantidae > Tenodera > Tenodera sinensis. Next base: position 81,773,691 of record CM060964.1, on the reverse strand, counting down.
GTAAGGCGTGATTATGTTGCAAATGGGTTTCTTGTAGGCAGACGATTGAAGACAAACGGTGAGAAACTAAATGTTGCACGTCCGAAGGACCTGACCGGAGTCCATTAACATTCCACTGAATTATTTAAGAATAATCCCTAGGGCGTCTCCTCTATGCAGAGATGACCCTCATTCGCCCGGCCGCTGCGTCCTCCAGTCACAGCCAAGGCCAAGGAGGAGTGAAGGTTGGGGTGGCCGTGGTCAGCACGCCGACTCCCCAGAACGTAAGGCGACTACTTGACCTTTTAGGGATGCTACCTTTCCATCAGGATAGCTCCTCAATTGGCCCCTTAGGAATTTAACGAGGCTGAGTGCACCCTGTACTCAACCTCTCAGCGGGGGAAAAGTCCCATGCAGGTACCAGGGATCGCATCTGGTCATCCGCGCCAGAGGCAGGCGCGCTAACAACTGCGCTATGGAGGCGGTCTGAATTATTTCCATAGTAAAATGGGATTAGTGCGTGTTCGTTTTCTTCTTCATCTTTACCTTGGCGCACTTGGGAACGATGATGCGATTTTCAGCATCCTCAGGCGACTCCTCCGAGTATGAAGATCCACACGGCTCGCGGTGTGGGAGTGGGACGTCGTCATCAAGGACTCAAAATGGTGTATGATATGCTGTGTGATCTCATTTATCTAACCTCTGAACCTAGAATTGAATACGCCTAATGCCTCCGCAGAGACGCTCGATTCAAGTGTCCGAGATGTTGCCTATCAAACACGGCGTTCGGCCCGAACATGAGAAGATTCCACGTCGTAGCAACAGTTGGCGGTCTATACGGTATGTGTCCTAACAGAACCTCTTTCGTACTGTCATTTGTTTGGTCGATATCGAAGATCCGTGAAAGCTATACATAGGTGCCATACCTCTTGTGATTTCTAGCGTGAAAGAACATGAATTTGTCAACAGTGTGCGTTGCGACTCCCTTCTGTAAATGTTGACTAAATGCCTGTGCACAATGAATGGACGTTGGTGGAATGCCATCCACAAAGGCGTAAAATAGACTAGCTTTTGTGAATGACATCGCCAGATTCTTTATTTTGCCTACGTTTTATGTTGTCACTAGGTTATGCGGTAGTCTGGGATTGTACTCCACGCTTGCCAGGCAACTTCTTTATCACACGTGTACTACTCTATGTCCTTCCCCTTTAGAGCTGGCTCTCACATCAAAACATCAACTCAGAATAGTGACGTCATGACGCTTTAAAATGAACACTTAGTATAAATAAAACATTTCTCAAACTTTCGTTACAAGCTTCCAATGGGATGAATGTTTAGAAGAAGCCGTGCCAATTTTTGTTAGTATTACTCATAAATAAAAACTGTTCGTGACGAGTATGCTTCAAATTTAAACATTAAAGTTATGTGGGCTGGCAGCTATAGCCTATATGAAGTTCATGTTGACCTGCCATCAGACAATGGTTTCAAATCTGCTTCTGCAAAACCACACGTATACGGAAAGGACTCAAAGGATCTTTAAGCATAGATTCCGTTCTTAGATTACCATGTTGCATTCACATGGCTTTTAATATCCACTATGGATTATTTTATATAACTTCCACAGTATACACTATCCTTAGGAAACTACTACTTCATATTAATCGAGATAAGCCGTTATGCATTTCATTATAAGTTAAGGAGCTAGAAAAAACAGTCGCTACTCTGATGTTTAAAATTGGGCACCGGATATACGTTTCATTCGTCGTGTAAATATCTTGGATATGTCAATTTTAATCAAAATTCTTTGTCATTTTTGAGAGGATTAAAAGTTTCGAAAAATACTCCATGTAGTGGGTAGTTTGGGGTATCGGAGTTTTCTTTAAAATTTACGTGATGTATCTTTGAAAAGCACATAACTTAAATACCAAGTTAGGTATTCGTCCAACACTTTATGTTTGAGCTATGCTGACTATAGTCAGATCTTGTTTATTAACATTACATTAAAAGTTTAGTATAATTTTGAAATCCTTATATTTTATTCAGCTTTTACAGGACACTGTTAACCAACATTTTCTTAATGTGAAATACAACTGCGAAAAACTGTTTTGGAGAAGATGTTGACCGAATTGTATAGCCGTAGCCACAATCAGCAGGCTGGCGAATGCGGTGTCAGCACCTGCATTTGGCATCGTCCGTAAAATGGAGGGTTGCCTAGATACTAATCCACAAGATGAGAAGTCTCATCCAGTATATCTTTGTTTCGCACTTTCGACTTTGAACTCTCTTTTGTCTCTCAAAATTCTTTCCTCTTCTTTTCTCCAACTATTACATGTCGATTTCCCTTCTGCAGAATGGCTTTTTAGGAAAACAACCTAGTTGAGATGGTGCATTACCATAAGCTTATGATGACTCACTCTACATCGTCTTCAGGGAATGCAATCCAGCAATCAGATAATGGTCAGCGAGGGGGGCTAAATATAGTGAAGGTTTCCTGTAGGCCGCTGAGCTATCAGGTAGTGATACTTTCCCTTTGAACCGATTTACGCACGCCAAGAATGTCTGAAGTAATACATTGTTTTTTTTTTCTCAGTTGTTGAGCAATAAGCTTCCTTCTATACATTCAAACCTAACCTAAACAAGCCATTTTAACATCCACTCCCAAAATAGTCCATCTGCGGTAAAATCCTATTGAGGTTAGGTACGTAGCAAAAGCAGTCAGGCTGAACCTCACCCAGCCAGCATGTGATTCCTTTAATATATTTCATTAATAAACACACACGAAGACGAATATATAACACATCCATTGCTGAAGTTTGAGCTTAATGTTTCTTAGTAATGCAATAATTCAGAGATTTCTCAAGCACCTAGTCAGACGTAAATGTGGTTACTCCTTTAATAACAGTCCTAAAAGTAATCAACATTAAACACTTCATATTTTTTAATGTAACCTAAATTGGAAATTAAACTGAAAATGCATGTGATTTTCTAGCATACTACATTACCTCAACCTTCATTTCTTAAAATATTCTAAACATCAACTGAAAATATGCTTTTGAACTGCTGTTTTCATAAGAGGCCTGTTTATCTATTTATGGCGCTGCTTCTGTTTGCTATTACTGCTTTACTTGTATATAATATTTTTAAGCATTTTGGGGAATCTAAGGCCTTTAAATGACATTTTTCACCAACTAAAATAACGTTTACCAAAATATACAGTATCACTACAGGCAAATAGCAGTTCAGTATTTTCTTTTAAGGTAAGAATGCCACTTCTAGGATAATGGTGCTTTATAACAAAGCAAAGCGTTCTCTATAAAATGTGTTATATTCATGCCTTAAAAGTTTTTCTTTAAATTTAAAATAAGGCAATTAGAGAAATTCTCATGTCTTCTCAGAATCAAAAAGTTCATTCATATTTGAATCTATAAAATTGGATTGGGATAATATAGCACTGGGCCGACGGTAAATGATGAGTTACTTGAAAAGGATATTTAGGAGTAAATTTTTACAACTAAACCATATTTTACTTTTCTATGAGTAGCTTCCGAAGAGCTAAATTCCCCCTTTAAGCTCAATATAGCCTTAAAATATGGTAGAATAAACGTTGTATGATCGCATGCTCATGTCATTTTTATGCACTTAGCAAATGCTGGTGTAGACACAATTCACTAATACTAACGCTTGTGTTACGTTAATTTATTCACATATTGGGAACGATTGTATCAACTTAAGCGCTCAGATTTCAATTGCTGTACTGTGTAATGAACCAAGACCTGCTGAAGGATAAATACAAATTAATTTGGTTGACGTTTACAACTGTCTACGGAATAGCACATTCCTGCTTTAAAATACTTTGCACGAAGACTAATTTCAGTGTTAATTTCAAGTATAGTTCTAAAGGCATTTTCAGAAATGAAATAGATCCTTATAGATATATATCTTCTAAGACTAATGAACATTCAGAATCATTATGGGCGGAAGAAATTAGAACCACATGTCTGAAATTATAGCACAGAAAAGTCAGTAGCATTCTTGTCTATAATATGAGCGCTATGAACGTAAAACACTTCCCGTAAGATCAGTTATAGAGCCATGGGGCTATGAATTAAAACCTAATCCAGTGTTAAGTATTTCATTACATCAGTTATGGATATGTAATTGTAGATTATAATTCAAATAAAAGACGACGCTAAACTAATTTGTTGTGTGCTCCTCTTGCCACCGAGTTTAGTGTTGCTATTTTGAACTTAGAAGCTTCGCCCGCGATTGTTTCTCGCATGGTTAATGTTGCCCCGTTATGAAAAGTTTAGCAACCGCTGATCTAAACGAACGAGGTCTCGCTATTGTTTATAGGCAAGTATTGCAGCCACATGTATAATAAGTGAGCATGTTATCAAAAGAAGCAAGTCTGAAAGCAGGAGACAGGTTATAATGGAAGCTAATTGCACGGCCCACGTTGTGTAAGGGAATTCACCACGAAATCAGTCGACTCGCTGTCCATCCCTCTTCGCTTGGAATATTTGTCTGGGTTTCTGAGAGACCAAGGCATGCGGAAACCGATTAGATCGCACGGGTTAAAAGCAATAGCTAAAGAGGCGAACAATGCAGCAGCGGTAGGGAAACAAAACAGAAAGAAAAAAAGAGTCATTGATTTTCGAACGTGTGGTAGCAAAAGCCTCGGTGGTTTTATTTTATTCTACTTTTGTTCTCTCGCTCTCTCTCTCTCTCTCTCTCTCTCTCTCTCTCTCTCTCTCTCTCTCACACACACACACACACACACTTTACAGCACACCAATTGGATAGACCTACTACTGAGCCGCCACGCTACTCCGCGGTGCCAGTCTGGTCATACCGTGTTTGCCGTTAGATACGGGTGCAGTTATCCAAGTTTTCTGCGAATAAAACTATTTTTGCCATTTTTACGCACACCGTAGGAAATCCAGGCAGCTTTGCTTCGGCGTCATAGAAATTCCAATCGGTGGTGATTTCATACATATTAAGAGGTTTCTTCTTTATTCATGCTGGGCCAGGAGATGTGTAAATTTGAAACCTCAATCCCTGTTGGAGAGCTGGGATACCAGCAGATGTGCAATAATAGCAAACCGTTCTCGGCTTCAGCCAGAGTTTTTTTTTTTTTTTTTTTTGACTTCCATGCAGTTTTATCACACGATTTACTGAAGCGACAACATTTCTTAAGGATAAAATTTCAGCTTGAAATCCTAATTTTTAATTTACGTTAGCAAGTTTCTTTCTGTTGATTACTCAACTAGAACTAAAGTAATTAATTTCAATGACCAGTCTTGTAGTATTCTTTCGTATGTAGAAAGTAATATGATAAAATTTCAAATTAAGAGTATGACCCTTAAAATTTTCAAAAATTCCGGTAATGCAAATTAGAGTTGTCTGCCAAAAATTGACCTCCATAACTTAAAAAGTGGTCCTTTATTTTTGATACTGTTAATTTTTACCTTCATGTGTAAAAAAGAAGCAATGTTTAGTTGAAGGTATTTTCATTTTCAAATTTAAGCTCCAGTAAAGCTTTTTTTTTTTTTTTTTTTTTTTTTTTCTAGTTCTAAATATTCAATACGGTTGGGCTTTCATCAGTTCTTCTGAAATGCTTCATACCGATAGCAAATTCGTATAAAACGTTTATTTATTTATATTAAACATACAAACGAGAATTAAAACTGGAATTTCATATTGATAATGGTATACAAGGTGTGTTTTTGTAGCAAATCTGGTATAAAACTGTTTGATAGTCTTGTGGACTATGGATTTACCATCTTGTGCATGTAAATGTGAGTAAACGTTTGTATAAATTATTAAATTACATATTTCACTATGGGTAAAAGAAGCATACGGGAGGCCTAAATGATAGTTAAATCTTCAGAAAGCAGGTCAGCATACACTGGCTTTGGAATTCCACACTCTTTGTGTAACCTTGCGATAAGAAAACATGAGCGGGTGACCTACCATTTAAAAATGCACCAATACATATTTTAAAGCTAAAGACAAGTAACAGCGAATCAAAATTCCTTACGGTATAGAAACAGTACCAGAATTCACCTATTCACCCGGGAAAACCGCGATAAAACCCGAGGTCAGAGCGGGGTTTACAACCGAAATCGAATCAGAGATCTCTCGAATGGAGAATCATGTTGCACAGAAAATATACTTTCATTGTCTAACTAACGCTAGATATAAAACGGTACAATGTGCTTCACGTTGAAGAATTACTACAGTACATATACGTGAAATTCCCAACTCAACATTATGTATACTATGTGCATTTCTTTTCCTTGTTTAGCACAGAAATTCACCCCTCATGCGTAAATTCTTTAGAGTCTTCTTTCGGCTGGTTGGCGAGCCTTTCTCTTGGCAATGCAGTCTAATTGCAAGCAACCGGCCGGGCTGGGAATGAGATGTTAACATACGACATACTATAGCCGTTCTTCTGCAGTTATACTAGATTAACAGTCCGAGGTCCACGGCAGGAGTGGCTCTCTTGCTCTCTCTCACTCTCAGTTGTGGTTACTGATTAATGTTTGGATCTTGACAAGTTTGTGGGAGCTAAGAGCTACTACGCCTGCATGGATTGCATCGAGAAATTTTGTGATGCCAAAGGTCGACTTTTAGAACGTTATCCATGAAATTACTTCTGATTATTCTATAAGTATGACAGCTTTGAATTTACCTACATCACGGTGATAAAAACTGTCTGGTATTGCTGATACATTTTGATAGAAGACTGTCGACGTGAAAACTACAACCAAGATTAATTCCGTTTTCTGTCCTCAGAAAATGCAAATTATGACACACTTGTGGTTAATAACGATACCGAGTGAGGTTGCATATATGATAACGCATGTGGCCTGCCCTCCGGAGTTACTGGATTCACAACCCTTGGCTGATCTTCCTGACCAGTGGGTTTTTTCGGGGTTTCCCTGGGTTGCTGTACAAATGTTGGGAAGGTTAATTAAATCCCCCAATTTTCCCGTCCTTCTATTTCACCTCACTTCTCATTTCACTACATCGTTAATCTGCTGCGTTATTTCCGGGTTGCAAGTGTCGGCGGGAGTCTCGGCGTTGCATAGCAGGAAAAAAGGATGTTCTCTGTAAACTCCGTTCACCACAACGGGGTGGTCTCCTAGCCCTGGGCTCCCCAGTAGAATGTGCAAGCCTCCAACGGAAGGGAGATTAGTTGTATCATCTGTCATCTGGGAGCTTCAACCTGGAAAAACGTAGCGACCCTGCCTCACCCCTCTTCACCGGGGCGTCCCTTAAGGATCTACTGAAGGACGAGGCGCTATCTCCCCTTCCACAGCTGGTCATACGTCACACGTCAACTCTTAGGATTCATTCTAATGCTAAATGTAGAACGTTTATCTGGGTAATAAGAGCAAAATATCTCACTTAAAATAGATGAAAAGCAAACCAACTACGATTTTCTTTTCATACATGCTTTAAATTAAACGTGTCTTGTATGCCGCAATTTTGTATCTGTCGTCTTTTGCAGAAATCCATTATTTCGCGAAGATACTAAGCAAACGCACGTTCATGCATATAGCTGTACTATTTCTTTAGCGCTCAATCTGGTCAAACCGCGTCATTAACTATTTCCCTTCTTTAAAAATGGGGCTAAAAATAGCAATAAAGCCATAACTCACTCGAGAGTATATAGGGGTTTTCTTGGGCGTTTGACAAATAGAGCAATTCGCTTCACCTTATATCCATTTATTTCTCTACCTTGAAAACAAAATTGTAGAGTTTTACAGTTAACTTCCTTTTCCGCAGGTACTTATATTCCTGTCACCCCGCATAATTGCGAACCAGATTTTAATGTTTTATTTCAATGCATATGACCTAAAATACAGAATTTTGGTATAAACTTTAAAAAAGCTTCTTCCTGAGACACAGAATCACGTCCGTTTTGGGCCCTGATGAGCTATCTGGGCCCTTAAACTCTACTCACTCACTCACGTTCGTTCTTTAATAATACAACGGCTTGATGAAAAAGTATATCCAAAGCCCCACTAGTGATTTTGTATCACAAATACACCCTTAAGATGAGTAATTAATTTCGTGTCATGGTTTCTAATTTCTTCATAAAAATCCCTTTCTCGGTCGGTGTTTCTTCGGAATACAAGCTATTTTCTCTCTATAATAGAAATTGATTTTGATCCCAACTGAACCCTCGTAAATTTTCCTCCAATTTTAAAACAAAAAAAGATGCATAACTTCTGAACAGACAATAGCTGGGCGGTTTACTCGAGTATTAAATACGTCATGCCGAATATCGCTGGTGGCAAAGGTCGTACTTTAAGGTCTTGAATCATAGGTTTTGTGAGAGCGGGATGAAAGAGCGTTAAAAAACTACGAAGCCACGTTGGTATAGGTAGTGCAAGTTTCTCTATAGGAAGTCATGACATACATTTAATGATGAATGACATTATTGCTGAATCTTGTAGGTATTGGTGAATACTATACACGGAGCGTTCTTACCCGACACTGAAACGAAGAAGCAATAAATACGTTTTAAATTAATGACACGCAAGTTGAATCAGCCATCTCTGACACTATATATTAGTGTTTAACGCTCGCATTTACTACATACGATACCGCAGGCGCTGATACTGATGATACATAGAATGAAGATGGAGCACCGCTGGAATGAGTTGGCGGGGGAAACCGGAGAACCCGGAGGAAACCCACCCCAGCGCCGCTTCGTCCATTACAAACCCTAAATGCGGTTGTCTGGGATCGAACCCGGATTGTGTTATGATTTGTGCAAAGTCTTAATCGGCAGATGACACTTAAGAGGAGGGAACTTTTACTTTCCCCAAATCTTTAGTTTTCTACTCAAGGAAGGTATAATCAGACAGATAAACTCAATATCACAGCTGGGATTTGAACCTCGAATCTTCCGGATTCCGTCCTATTACTTTAAACAACTAAGTTAGTAGCATTATTCCTGCCCCACATTAAATTACCCATTAACTCTAATTTTTATCGGTAAACAACAATTCATTTTGAGAGACATACCCCGATGGTGGCTTTTGCTGAGCGTTTTTAATTCTTTACTACAACTTACGACGGTATAAAGAAGTGTGGTTACAAAATATTGTGCATACAAGCTAAGTCGTTCCTGGATTATGGACTTAGAACACAAATTTAAGCTATTTTACAAAAACTGCTGCTTAAGATGCAAATATTATGATTTTTATACACCACGGTGATCGCTGCGGTAAGAAGGATGTGTATGTTTTACGTACAGTACTGAGATTAACGCAGTATTGGTCAATGCGTCGGTCGTCTCCTTAGCGCGGTGGTAGCGCTGCTGCTTAGTAAGTGGGAGACACAGGTTCGATTTTCGATAACGACGTGGGGATTTTCTTCCACTGGAAGATATGGTCCGGGGAGCACTCAGCCTCGTTAGGTCCCTGAGGGACCAATTGAAGTGCTACTTGATTGAAAAGTAACGGACCTTTGTCAAGAAGACCGCTTAACCGACCGAAAGGGACTGGGGCACTGACCAAGTTCCGCCTCCAGTACTGCACCCCACTCATGACAACTATGGTGGGCAAAGGTGGGAGACGCAGCGGTCGGGCGGCATGCCTTGGCCCGGACGGGCTGTTGTGCCACGGGGTTATTTTTGGGTTTTGAATGCGTATTTTGGTATTAAACGGTTTTCTACAACTGTAGTAAAATATATCGTATATATCAGGCTTGCAGGCCGTGGTTGGGTAATAAAATTTGTGAAACTTGACGTTTCGTCCTCAACTGTGGAGGATATCCTCAGAAGAGTGGTAATGTTTATAGACTGCGGTTTATAAATACAGGCTATAAGGTGCTGCTTCGGCCTTACGTTAACCAGGGATTCTACACGGTGACTGTAATAAATTTGTCTAATAAAATTACTGTCAATAAAGATCCGTTTCGCCGAAAAAAAAATTACTGGTCTCAAATTATTATTTATTTATGCTAACTAGCTTACTGCTGGTGTTTTTAAACACACAAGCCGTGTGTGGGCAATGTTTAAGAGGTGGAATCAAATATTTGAAATATTTGGAGCCATTTGGCTTCTTCACAAATGAGTATAAATGGTTAATTGTTTCAATAACTATCGGGCAAACACTGTGTAAATGATGCTGTAATTCATTTCTACCTTAATTCGAAGGAGTTTAATCACAATTTAATATTAAACTGTCATCCAAAATTTAATTTGTAAGAGATATTTTGCAACGTCACATTAACAGTAAATTGTGACTAAATCTAGTTGAATTCAGGTAGAAATGCATTGCAGTTTTGTTTGCAAAATGCTTACGTGACAGTTAGTGAAATAATAGACCATTTATAACCTTCGTCAAGAAGCTCCAGATATTTCACACAAATCATTTTATTCCGGCGAAACGGTGTTTTATTGACAATAATTGTATTGCACATAGTTATTTTGTTACACTCATCATACAGAATCCCTGGTTGACATATAGCCCAAGCAGTACCTTTCACCCGGTATATCTCTGTAACGTTAACTTGTACTCTTGGAGTAGTGGGAAGTCTTTGGGTATGGACTCATATGTAGATATTGTCTATTGTGTTGACCGATGCAAAAACTTGGATTACTGTTTTAAAACACCTTCGTATCGGTGTGGTTTGTCATATCAGCATGAAGTTCTGTTTCATTTATACTCTTCCTTATGAGGCTCGTGATCAGCGCACATTGTTGGATATTTGCCATGTATCTCATATAAACACATCTGCACTGTAAGAAAGAGCTTTGCCTACTCTGATTATTGAACAAACTTTTTGTTGTACGAAAGATGGCGGTTTTTCAAAGCAATAGAGCTTCCAAGATGCTGCGACATTGTTTGAGTAATTTCGAAACCCCTTCAAATATTTACTTTGCACATACAACTACCGTTTTATATGTCGGTCTGGGTGGCTCAGTTGGTTAGACGCTGGCCTACTGATCCCAAGGTCGCGGGTTCAAATCCGGCCCAGACCGGTGGTTTTTAAGTGTGCTTAAAAACGACAGCTCCATGTCAGTAGATTTACCGGCATGTTAAAGAACTCCTGCGGGACAAAATTCCGGCACACCGGCGACGCTGATGTGATCCTGGCAATTAACAGCGTCGTTAAAGAACAAAATAATTTTATTTTTTTTTTCCGTTTTATATTTTACCGAAAGTATAAACATTCTTTTCTAGTTATGACGTGATTCACACAGATATTTGCGACAGGGAAACTAAACTATATCGCCTAATAATACAATACGTTACCAAAGAGAGGTATCAAAATCTAAAGACAAGCACAGGCAGAACACAAATGCTTCACCCGTAATTGGTGACAGTGGCTGTTTCCGAACCCTGATCAATATCATCCGTTGTTTTCCTCACTCCAATCTACAATTGGATAAATCTCCCTTCGAATTGATTCACGACTGTCCCAGCGGAATCCTTAAATCATCACTAATCGCCATTCGCTCTGCCTTCCTGCTACGCCTCCAATATGTTGCACATAGCAGGGAAAAGAACTGACTTACTCTTTGCACAATACTTTTAAGGGGAAAACTGGAGTTTACACGCAAGTGTGGGTCAAAAATTCCATATGAAAACTATAGGTACCCTTCGTGATTTCATATTAGTGTTGCATTACCCCATTCTTATTTATTTATTTTTGAAGTTTCATTTTTAAGAACTAGAATTCAACGGACAGTAAATGAAATACGTGTAGTGATGATATATGAGCTCTGGGTACATGAGGTCAGAGCTATCCGATATTTGCCTCAAGAGGATAAGGGAAATATCGGACTAAAACTTTAACAGGAAACACACCCCATCCGAATTGCAATTTTAAAATACCTGTTATCAGTTTACAGAGCAGACATGCCAGGGTTATAGAACAGATGACAATGTCTAGCACAGTTAGACATACATAGGTCCATTGGGGCTACAGAGGCCTATAGAGGGGCGCAGAGGTCTCTAAAAGTGTCAGCCTTGAAGACACGTCCCACGGCTAGAGCCGCCTGGAAAAGACAACGAACGACCCGTCAACCAGGTAGACTTCCGGTGCCCACATTTCTTAATCCTTTCAGTAACACGTTGCTTTTCTTGTGGTATAACTTTTTTTTTTTTTTTTTTTTTTGGCTTAGATAACGAAGGTGAAAGAATATCTTGTACAAGGGCAGCTGCATTAAAAAGCTTAAAATAAAAGCACTTTGTGTTAAAGAAAGCAATGTATAAAAAAACAAAGTATGCTCTGATTTCTTATTTACCGCCTATTTACGCCATTTTTTTTATTTTTTTTTTAATTTTTTTTTTTGTATTTTTTTTTTTTCCTTAAGTACCAGTATAACCGAAAAAGTTAAATGGAGCTATACAAATGAAATAATAAGAAATATTAACATAAATACTGACTTTTTTTTTGCCGTGCGGCTGCTCTAACCACTTTTTTTTTTTTTGATATATATATTATTTTGATTATAGTTGCATTGTCGTATTTAAAGTGCAAGGCGTGTCATGTACGGCCGCATTGATTTGCTAAGACCAGAAGTTATCAGTTGCCAGCGTGCCTGTCTCAGAAAACTGACCCAATCCTTCCTCTGCGCCACTGGGCCATTATTCTGTTTAAGGATCCAGTACAATGTTCCCATTACCAGCCACACTACACAGCGTTGGAGTGCAGTATTCTTAAAATGAAATTCCAAACGCTGGAGCTTCTCAAGGCATGGTGGAGCTTGCGGTGGGCACCATTTGGCGATGTAAGTCCGGAACTCTACCCAGATGACTTCAACCTGCTTACAGGAAGCAATCCGGTGGTCCAGTGTGTCGACGGCGGCACAAGATGGACATTGGTTTGACTGTGCCCTTCCATGTCGCCAGAGTTTATCCGCTGTCGGTATAGTCTCATTTAATACTTCATAGGTGGTTTCCTGCCAATCACTGGGCACATGTTTACAAAATAAATTCTGCCAGATCACTTTCCACTCCCTGGTATATTTCTCTGCCACTCTGGGAACCAGATGAACTGTCGTGAGCATACGGTAGTGGTTCCGGGTGCATTCGAAGGCTGTAATGTCATCGTTGTTGTCCAGAATTCGTTTTAGGTGAAGGACAGTGGGTTTAAATCCGTTGAGTGCCACCTGAGGGTTATGCAGCTGTTCCTTCCAGAAATTTTGGTCAATTGATGAGCCAGATCAGCGCAATGATTGTGTGGCGGTTTTCCCCAATAAGGCCATGCATTTCTTGGCAATGTCCACTAAGCCGCAACCACCTTTGGACGGAGGCAAACGTAGTTGAGGCCGGCTCACCTTATATGCTTTTCCAGTCCACAAAAAGTAACCAAGGAGTTGTTCCAGTTTCTGTGCGTCACGTTTTGAAATCGGCAGAATCTGTGCCACATACCAAATTTTGCTTAGACCATAAGTATGCAGGTACCAGATGCGTTGTAGCAAATTCAGGTTCCGGATCCTCTCCATGGATAAGGAATGGCGTAAACTATTAATTTTTTCCCTCCAGTTAACTGCAATAGTATCTTCTATATTTGCCATAAAGCATATACCAAGTATCCTTGTAGTAGTAACACATTGCATCCCCAAGGTCTGTGGCGGTTCCGGCCAATTTCCTAATATTAGGATCTCCGATTTCTCAGCATTTAACACTGCACCGGACATCGTTGTGTACTGCTCCAATCCCTGTTGCATGGTCGTCATATCTTCATTATCTGCAGCCACCACGGTCACATCGTCAGCATAGGCTGTAAGTGTGAACCGTTCATTGTATACACTGACTCCTCGCATGGTTTGTTGCAACCTCTGGAGTAAAGGATTCAATGCCAATGAAAACAATCCCATTGATAGCGGGCAGCCTTGACGTACTGATCGTTTTATTCGTACCGGCCTGGAAAACCATCCGTTCCATAAGACTCGAGACTGTGCCGTGCCGTAGAGTCCCTGAATAAGATTGATTACCGGCACTGGAAATTTCGCCGCCGTTAAGCAGTTCCACAGATACGAATGGCGCACTCTATCAAAAGCCTGTTGAAAGTCGAGATTGATCAAAGCCACCGCTTTATTTTCTCTGCGTAGATGGATCAGCGTGTCACGCAGTTCCGCCAATGTGACAATAATGTTCTTTTTCGATATTGCCGCTTGGTTACAATGCATGGTTTCTGCATATGCACCTTTTAATCGGTTAGCCAGAACTTTCGCAAATAACTTATAATCGGCGTTTAGCAGCGTTATTGGACGATAGTCCTTCATGGTGGCGGTTTTCTGTTTCTTCGGCACCAGGGTGATAACACCATCCGCGAAGGTTTCGGGAAACACTGCTGTCTCCCACAGTTCCGCATATACTTCTATCACTTCGTTCTTGATTATTGGCCAGAACTTTCTATAGAATTCATAGGTGAGCCCATCAGGACCTGGTGATGTGTGTCGACTGGCTTGTTCAATGGCGACCAACACCTCCCGCTCCGTGATAGGGCTGGTAAGTATTTTTGCGGATTCCTGGGTGATGCCGGTGTCAAACAGTTCATGTTCCACACGCCTATAAGGGGTGTCTGCTTCTGGCGCTTCTTGAAATAAAGCCTGAAAATGATCCGCTATAAGCTGGAGCTGGGCGCGCGTTCCAACATGGGCAGTTCCAGTGTGCGCGTCCCGTATTGTTTGAGGATATCTTCCATGTCCCTTCTGCCGCTCCTTTGCGAAATAATAAAACTGTTCCGCTTCATGCATGGATTTCACTTTGGCTCGAACTTTTTGTCCTTCCAACTGGTGTAAGTGTTTTAATTTGATGATTTCTTTTACTTTTTTTATCTCCGTCTGCACCTCATAGCCTTCCCTTTGCTTCAGATATAGCCCCCACAGCGCCTCATTGTAAAAATGTAGTAGCTGCTTCTTGGCCTGTGCCCTCACAATACCCATGGATTTAAATAGGGAGCGAATCGCTGGTTTTGCCGTGTTCACCCACCAAAAACTCTTCCGAGTTGAACTTCTAAAGGCCGACTGTAACTGAAGCCATTTGATTTGAAATTGTTCCCTAATGTCTGTGTCTTCCAGCATAGAATTATTGAGTTTCCAGTAGCCACGGCCGGGCGTCTCATGCCTTATTTCATTTATTTGCAATTGACATAGCACTGCATGATGGTCGCTAAAAGCCACCGGAATGACCCAAATTCGATGGACATTTGGAGCCATTCCGGGAGATAAATACTGTCGATCGATGGGTGAGGCAGAAGTGTTGCGGATAAAAGTGAATTCCACTTCATTCCCATGCTTGATCTCCCATGCGTCAAGCAGTTGCAACTGTGACACTAGGTGTTGTAGCATGATGCTAAAATTCGTAGCACCTTTTTGATCCTTCGCCTGCAGCGTGCAATTGAAGTCGCCTGCTAGCAGAAGTTCCTTGCCTTGTAGCAAATGCGGGGTTACATCGGTTTGAAAGAAACGCTCTCTCTCGTGTCTATTCTGTGTCCCAGCTGGAGCATATATGTTAACTAGGACGGTCTCTTCCAAAGTAGCGGAGAGGACCCGGCCGTCGGGATCCATCTGAAAATTCTGCAGGGGAAGTCCCTTCCTGTACAATATTGCCGTTCCTCTGCCGTTTAAACCTAGGTTAACTTTATAGTCGTAATTCTAAAGAGCATCCAAGTTGTAAGTATTTACTTCTTGGAGAAAGCATATGTCAATGTTGTTCACCTGGAGGAAATTATTAAGCAGTTTTTGGGTTACTAGATTTCTGCACCCATTTACATTCACTGTTGCCACCGTTCGTAGATAGATCATGACGAAAGCGACTGTCGCAAAGATAGTGTAACTCGGGCGTCTACGTTCTTGGCCTCGTGCATTGCTACTAGTGAGCTACTGTTCGGTCTCTAGATGTCTAGCTGGGGTTATCTGTGCCGGAGGATTTCCCCTAAGCCTTGGGTCACATAAGGACACCTGGGGCTTCCGTGTCACCTGAAGTAGGGTCGGCCACTCTGCTTCTGTAGCCCTCGCATCAGGTTTAGAGGGATGGGATCCACCAGCCATCTCTGCACGCCGATAAATTGCGACTGCTTCAGCTGACCGTGGTTGGTCCTCTTGGGATCTGTGTGGCCGTTCGATTACTTGCGGTCGAGTATCACTCGCAGATGGTCGCGCCGCTACGGTGGTGCCGGGGGTGTCCTCCCGGTAATGGGAGTCGGCTCCTATCTCCACCGCTGGGCACCTCACACGTTGTTGTAACTGTGCTGCTTCGCAATCACTCTGGAGATTGTTTCCCGCGTCCCTCCTTGCAGGTAGAACCTCCCCGGTGTTCCTGTCACCTCCCTCCTCCAGGATACTGCTGCCTATCAATGCTGAGGCAGGTTCTTGTGTCAGTACTCCAGCCGTATCTGTTGTGTCTGTGGACGGGACTTGTAATTGACGTGCCTCCTCATGGGCTCCTTCCACAGCGTCCTCCAGCTCCATTTGGTTATTCCAGGATGGTTCTTCCTTATGGGCTTTGCTTGTCTTCGCCCGCTTGGCCCTTTTCTTCTCGGTCGGGCGTTTCTGTTCTGCTGCAGCTGTCTCCGTCACAAGTGGACCCACCTCGGGTGGTATTATCTCCTCCGGATTGGCCAGATGTACTCGTTTCCCAGTGGTATCTCGACCTATGGAGGCATACTCCCTTTGCGGTGCAGACCTTGCTGCTTCCTGTTGACTGTCATTCACCAGGGACGTTTGCCTGTTTTCATCCGTAGGATACGCTCCCTCACTCTGCGTGTCCACTACCACCTTCGTCGGTTCTGTTTCGTTTCTCCGTCCAGTCGCCACTGGGCGTGTTGCGGTCGGACGGTGGGGGCAAAATTCCTTTAGATGTGCCGTGCTACTGCAGACGTAGCAGGATCTGGGTTGGCCGGCGTAGGACACCGATAATCTGTAGCTGCCAATGACGATAAAACTAGGGATGTTCGTCTTCAGTTGCATCTTAACCGCTCGTACCCCATTAAACACCGGGACGCGATATTGTCAGCTCCATTGTTCCTTCCGGACGTCATATACCGTTCCGTAACGCTGCAACGCTGCTTTTAAGACCTCTGCCGGGAGCTCTGGGGGTACATCAAACACTCGGACATTGACAGCATTACCGGTCACGTGTTCGATAAGCACTTTAGTCATCTCACCATTCATGTATGTGAAAGGTGTTTCCGCCGAGAAGGTATTGAGGGTTTTCTCCAGCAAGGGTGCTGATATTAATTTAACATAAATTGCCCGTTCACTTGCGATTAACTGTATTGTATCCACTTGTTCCGCATTTAACCGTAATGTATCTGCTATGAAATCATGCACTTCATATGCCGACGGTCGCGTTGCACTTAAAGCAAACTTGATCCGGAGGGTATTTTTTCTCGCGTACATTTCCATTTCTTTTCACTGTTAAATTTAGCTGATCTACTCACTTTAAATTCCTACTCTTGGTGATCGATAATATCACTCACAGTGTGGTATATGTCTTTCTTGCTGTCACTCACTATCACGCCACACACGCAGTAGACAAAACAACCGGTTCTCCTGGTACGTCCGCTCTGTCCAAGCGCACGGGCTTGACTGACTTAATCCTGATCGAGTAAACAGTGTGATAAGCTTTATAATGTATAATTATTAGATCGCGGAACAACGTGCGGTCACATGCGATACAGATTACTTGGACACGGAGAGTTAACAACTGGTACCGCGCAGCCATCGTATATGCGCGCGCATCAGCAGACGCCTGCATCTGTGTACATGCGCGAGTAATAACAGTAGAACATGTGTGCACTTAACTTGTGGCTTATTGCACAGTTTTCCGCCCTCTAATGAACACAAAAATTTGCTTCAGAGTGTCAGACTATTAGTATTACTATTCACTTCTAACACAATCTTATGGATAGAGTCTTACACAATATTACTATATTTATAATATATCGCAGTTTTAACAATATATTAATAAGTTTTATAGTGCTAGTATATTAATGCGGTATAAGACCTAATACTTTTATAGGTGTGAATGTTATCCACTTATATGTTGAAAGCTATTATACTGTCTAAACGTCTAATTATCTTCAATTACTAAAGTTTATTTTGAATCTAGCATTATGACAATGTTACAATTAAATTATCCGCAAAAAATTGAAGCACACAGGTTAGAAGATTAGTTCATTTTCAGGGATGATGGAATTTGTATAAAATGTAGTTTCTATAAACAAATATATTGGCAGATGCAGTGCTTTTGTGCTACGTAGCCATAAGGCAACACGGGTGAGGTTGTAAAGCGCCATTTACAGCGTTTCAAGGAGTGTAGAGGGATCAAATAAGTGTATAATTTCCTATGTGTGACAAAAACTTCTCTGATTTGTCATTTTATGTAGACGAATGTTGTGCGAATTGGTTCTCAGACTACCGACCATTGAATCCAGACGGAGTATAAGCAAACATTATTTAGACATGCTCAAATGACATTGTTTTTAAAGAAATGCATATACAAAGAGAACAAGGTGCCATACACATTCACAAAAAAGAGATGTTTGTTTTTGTCTATCATACCCGAATAGTAAACGAACTTTTTAACACCCAATATAGACTCCAAAATCTGAAAATGTTTCCGGAAACATAGGAAACTCATTGAAATCCTATTTACTTATTTTTAAAACACAGTATGTAGTAAAATAGAAGCTAAAAGTGCGAAGTGTTGTATAACGTTGCGGAGAATGTTGCAATATATTTGAGTGTACGCAAATCCCAGCATGCTTGAAGTGAATTCTCAGAAGATCACAGTGATGCTGCATGCTCATTAGGTTAATTATAGCGTTCATAATAGCCAACCTTAAAGCCCCAGTGACTGTGGTCATTCTGGCTTGGTTCACTCAGGATATTTTCACGCTTTCATACATGACACTAATACAACGTCATTTTCAGCACTCTTAAAGGTAGCATTTGGTGTTCAGCGATTCAGAAAAAATCTAAAATAATGTAAAGCAAATAAAGGGAGTAGTTAGTATTGAGCTTTCTTAGTGATTTTTAACTGTGCGAATTAAAAATCTTAATCCCAGAACAAAAACCAAAAGCAACTCGTAGTTTTAGAGGCACTGTCATCGTAAATGTTATTAGAACTAAGCAGTAAATTTAATCGAAATTCAGGCTGAATATTTGCTCTCCTTTGACATTTCCGTCGTACTCTCGTTCACCATTAAAGTACCTAGTTCGAAATGATACTGATATCACCGTAAGTAATGTTTTCTTAAACTATACTTTCTATTTGATATATTTTGATCTATAACTTAAATAATAATTAGTGAATGAAAGGTTTTGCTTCATGAGGGTTGTGGCCAGACAAGAGAAATCATTGAACGCACGTGGTGAATTTCACATAATATTTGCGCTTTACTTAAACTGACCGAGAGATAAACTCGTGAAATCCAGAATCTATGCTGAATTTCCTTGGGAAATATCGACTTTCACTTCGCAACTCCGTTTTAACTGCATTTTAACTCATATTTCAATGAATATTTAGGTGTTGTACTAAATGACTTCAAATTAATTTTGAGTAAAGAATATGACAAAGAATATGAACAAGTTGTGCAAGAGAAACTAGTTAAATATATTATGTTTTAAATCCTTATTATTGATTATTTTTGCAAATATAAAACATCATTTTTGTAGCTTGATCTGGCCGATAATTTGATGCTCGAATACTTTTTGTTCAAGTTATACAAGCATTGGTAAGAAAAATGATGAAATAAAGAAGTACTTGTTTGAAGATAAATAACGCTTTAATGAATTCATCTGGATGAACTCGACGAAAAACGTTCTAGATAATATTTTAATGTGTACATTATTTGTTTAAGCATATAAACAACTTAGTCATGTTAAAGTGCTTGTATTCCTCACTGTCTGGTTGATATCTCCGAGGACAGAGAGCTGTTGTGATTCACGTGACGTATTGAAAATATTGTATATGATATAGTTAGTAGCCAAACTTGTTAAAATTTTCAGCAGAGAATGAACTTTTGACACTTGCCTTTTACTGTACTTTTATATTCCTCAAGATATGGCACAGTTAATTTGATCTCTGATGATAAATTATTACAAAAGTTATATTTTAAGTTTTAAACTATTCCTTTGATAACCGGAAGATATATTTAGTTCTTCCGGTTATATGTACTATTTATATATATTCCAGTTTTATGTACTGGTACTTCAATAATGTAGGAAAACATTTATTTTATAAAGGATTGCGAATTCTGCAACACGTAATTTATTAGTATCATAAAAGTAAACCGTTTCTAGTTCTTCTTATCATATGCAATTTGATCTGATTATCAGATACAACCTTGTTCACACTCTTAATATGTGGGTAGCAGTAACGCATTTCCAAGATACTGATACTTCACACAACATGCCAAGTGTTTTGTGCTACGAAAGCAAGGGTATGACATACAAAAGCCATACTTAATATATCTTAGCACAACATAAGCTTAAGTTATAAATAAATAAGGTACGTGATCATATTTCGCATATAGGGACCAGAATAATTTGGCTTATTAGTGAGAAAAGTATAACCGAAAAACTTATAACAGAGCTTAATATTAGTGGACAAAGATCGGTTCCTAAGCGTTTAACGTATATCAGCAAAAAACGTAGAAGTGAATAACGTGTGAGTGAAGCTGAATTGTGTATGTAGGTACGTAGAAGTTACATGAATATTTGTCCACATATTTCATAATTGGTTGAAACCGCTACAAAATTAGGAATCTCTTAAGAATTCTCAAATTTTAGGTGCATTACTTCGCGTAAGAAGCAGAAATTTCATATATTAGAGTTTAAACAAGTGCTGTCTTCACATTTTATATTTTGCTTAAATTGATGCAGAATTAAGGGCAATTGAGAAAAACTGCCTTGGAATCAAGGGTAAATGCTTTGAAAATTTGCTAGACAAAAGAAATACTGCAATGAAATAAGTATAAATTTGTCTGTAAACCAGCTAGATGAATAAACACACTGTTTCCATTTGGATTTTATTTTGTTTGTCAGAACTGGAATACGAAAATCATAAATTCAGGTCAGTGACACAAACAGTTCTGTGTTCACCATTTCCCATTATTAAGGGTTTCTCTGTAATGCTGCTTAGTGGGGAGATAGCGGTGCCGCTTAGCAGCAAGAGGTCAAGTTCGATTCCCGGAACAAGCGTGGGGCTTTCTTCCGCTGGGAGACCTGGTCCGGGGTGCACTCAGCCTCGTTAGATCCCTGAGAGGCCAATTGAAAGGTGGCGGCCCCTGGGCGAGAACATCGCATAACTGGCCGGGAGAGACCGGGGCGCTGACTACGTCCACGTGGTGGCCAGAGGTGGGGAAGGTAGACCTTGACGGTAGATGGTAGAACATGGCCCGGATGGGAAAAATATTTTGTTGTTTAACGACGCTGTCAATTGCCAGGATCACATCAGCGTCGCCGGTGTGCCGGAATTTTGTCCCGCAGGAGTTCTTTTACATGCCAGTAAATCTACTGACATGGAGCTGTCGTTTTTAAGCACACTTAAAAACCATCGACCTGGGCCGGGTTTGAACCCGCGACCTTGGGATCAGTAGGCCAGCGTCTAACCAACTGAGCCACCCAGATCGACCTCGGATGGGATGTGCTACGGGGGGTGGGGGAGGGGGAGTGCTGCGTAGTATTTTTTACTCCCTTTCAATCTGAAAGACTGT
The DNA here is from genome assembly GCA_030765045.1 of Tenodera sinensis. Taxonomy (NCBI): domain Eukaryota; kingdom Metazoa; phylum Arthropoda; class Insecta; order Mantodea; family Mantidae; genus Tenodera; species Tenodera sinensis. Next base: position 81,752,010 of record CM060964.1, on the reverse strand, counting down.
GATTCGATTCTTCATTGGACATCTTAAGTTTTAAATAGATGAATTATATATTTAATTATCTGCAACTCGACTGAATGGCATGGTTATGCCTTTTACTTTAAGTGTATTTTCATTATTTGAGATTTCCTAAAACATTTGAGGTACACCCTGTACACTGCTTAAGATATCTTCACAAATCAAAACGATGAAAAAGAATCCAAATTTTAAATTGAATATCCCATCATTCAGCCCAACATTAAAGTCCCACTTGTATTCACAGGCTTTCATGATTTAATTTGTTTGAGATCGATATAGTTTAGGTTACACAGGCAGTGTGCTAAAATTATGCAGCACGTAGGATTGTTTCCATAAATAGAAACTAACTAGTCAAACCCAAGACACAAAAGGTGCAAATGCTGTGAAAAGTGGCACATTTACAATATGGGTATTAATGCTAATGGTTGGTATACAACTGTGTTGCTCTCAAGTCCTGTAAAGGAAATTCTCTTCGCAACTTAATACTGCTTAAACTCTGATCTCCGGACCTCAAGGAACACACTTCCTTGGGGTTTATACTCTCTCGACTAGTCTCTCTAAAGGGGTAACACATTTAGAGAGGAGAAGTGACTTCTTAGCCGTGGGGAAGGCAATCCTTCTAAGCATGCCAAACTCTTGACAGAAAACACGCTATTCCAGGTCAAAGTTTGTGCGTTGAGCGTAAAACAAAACAACTCATCGCTAAGCTCCACAGGTAACATAGCAAGACGAAAAATCAACGGAAGTCGGCCTTTGTCAGGAGTAGCACTAGACGCAAAACTTGGCATTGCAGGCTCAAAAATGGAATTACCTTTATAAACTGCACATCTTTGATTTCACCTCTGAGGATAGTGATTACTTATTTCAATAACTTTAAATTTTGAGGAACAAAAATTTGATTTGTCGCATTCCTACGACTTTCTCTACCCTCCATAAACATTACTAGTGTAAAAAACACTACTTAAAAACCTAACTTTTCTATTTACTTCGTTATATTCGAAATAAAGTTGCAGAAACAACTGTACAATGCATTTCTTTCCATATACAGACGGAATAGCGAAAGTCAAATGTTTAAGAGCTGGACGCTACAAGTTAGCCTTAAAGTTCCACATACTTTCCACGCAATCGCGAGAAACAGCAGAATGTCTATAGGAATTTAAATATCTACCAATATATTGAACACATAGAACCGTTAATAGCCAGTATCCCAAAATCAATGGTTTATACCACAAGAAAAGTAACTGTACCCTTTAAGGAACTCTACTTTTTTTTTTTTTTTTTTTGTGCTATTTCGTGTATTCTTTAAGTTTACGAGTTACACAGCTTATACAAAGTTCCTTTCACATGTGGTGGATTTATCACGCTATATCCAGAAAGTTAAACATATGCATTCTATTTATCACGTAAATGCCTTAAGTGTATGATATTTTAATAAAAATCGTTAGCAAGTTTGATAATATAAAAAATCGTAAAGTGTTCCAGGTAAAGGCTAATTTAGACTGGGTATTTTCTTGAATACCTCCGTTTTGTATCCTTGGAGGATACGAAACTTAAATTGGGTACTTATCCGACTTTTCGTTTTTGAGATGCCGTTCAAAAGCACAAACACGAGCGCGCGCCCGGATTACTCTTTTCTAAAAATACATTTCTTTTTGGATTTAGGGTGCCTCAAAACATTTTTTTTCGGTAGACTTTCGATATTGAACTGGCTATCCTAACCATGAATGTTTCGTAGTTTACCCTAGCCGCTATGAAATGCTGGTTTTTCCCGTCACTCATACCATTACATTTTAATTCCCCTTAAACACTCAGAGTTGCAAATGCCCGTCGAAGTGTTCTGACTAAATATTCTTCTGATCTAGAACCTGTCCAAAACGGTCGATTCAGATAGGAGGGAACTAATGGGGCGCTATTGTTATGAGATTATTACTTGAAACGTTAGGAACCCCGCCTATACTTTAGCCCCCATCACTAGATGTGGTCACCTCAAACTCTTCGCTTTCTCCCAGAGATAACATGGACTAAATAGATGAAATAGCTGTCGCAGTTCACCCTTCTATGATCCTGTCGTGACTAACTTTTGTTGGGCGAGGGTGCTCCGTCATGCTGAAAATGTAATTCTCCTTGTTCAAAGCCATGCATCTTTGTTCGTTGACTTACTTTTCTAGTTCATCTGTACACCCAACAAATGAAATAAACATGCAGAAAATAATATGCTGTATCTTTAACAAGTGTTTGTTCAGCTTCAGGATTATCATTTGCTGATTAAAAAGAAAATCAGATTTGTTTCGCTACTTTGCACATTCACGTTTTCACTAAACTGGTTTCTCTTGTGCTCCTCTTTCGTTTTTCCGTCGCATTTCTTTCGCAGTTTTCTTGGAAGTGAGTCCAAGACCGCAATAAAAACGCAATTAAAAGGACAGTTTAATTTCCCATACCGTTCCTACATTTTTTGCCGTAAAGCACACGTTTATCCGCCAGCATATCCCTAGTAAAAACATTCCGTATAAAAATTTATTGCAGCTTAAAAAATTTTAATTAGACTAATATTCTCGTTAAGTGAGAGGGTGTCCGAGGAGCGGCAGAATGCAAGTTGTCTTCGAGTTAGAGTGGAAGGGGTTAAGGGTTTGGAGTAAGAGCAAAATGGGATGGGTGAAATGACGACAGGATTTTCCTAGCTTATCTAACGGCGTTAACCGACTTCCAAGACAAGCAGGCAGGCACTTCCATCTCAAGAGCTTGATGTTGTGTAGGAAGGAACCACGCGATTAAACGCCAATGTTCACAGCTTCGCACCAACTGGAGGAAATCCTGGGAGCTTCTTTCCAAATGCTACAACAGCGTTATTCATTACATAGAGCATGCAACATTAAGCCACAAGTTCAAACATTCCCAATACAGGCTGGTCCTAATGAAGCGTTCTCAAACTTGACTCCCAGCTGATCATTTGCCTTTGCCCCTTCTATCTACGACGTTCGTTTATTGAGGAATATTGGAGTACAATTTCGAAAACTTCAGGTTAGCAAATCTATCACTTTCATCGGTCTAAAAGTAGAACGGTCCTATAGTAAGCACCTGGGTGTGAAACAAGTGAGATAGATGTAGTGGAACCGAACGCTGTTAGACCGTATATTGGTGGAGGGAAGCTCATGTGTTTTATTTTATTTGTTACCGCAGCATAACGATCTCCAAAGGTTACAAATACACAGAAGGGAAAAATTAAAATGCTTGTTAAAAACTTACCTTTTTCTATTTTAAAAATTCTCTCGCATAACTCTTAGGATTTCCTTCTTGTAGTGAAACGGTACCGTAACTAGCGGTATTTAGTGTAAAAGGGATGTGTGCTCTATAACACTGGCTGAAGTATACACCTTGCAGCCCATGATATTAAGCTTACCTCTGCGAATAACTTTGCTAATAGTCCTTCATATGTTGATAACTTTTTCTTCCTCTTACCTATGATGAGTAGCAGAAACATTGCATTGCATCCAAACATTTCATATTGATATTTCATCGCAAATACACGTTTTGAAGGTTCTTGAATAAACAAAAGTGTAAAATGTTCATGCGTGTATGTATAGGTGGGTGGGTGGGTGTGAACACAAAGTTGGTTAAATAATGGATTATATGTTAAGGTTTCGAGTCCTCTAAGGACGCAACACTAAGGTTTTCAAGAAAATCCTCCTATCCTCAACTACCATTAAATGGAAAAAATGTGGTTATATTGTATTTTCAAAGGTGACTATTTAACTATTTTTATTAAATTACTTATGCTTCAGTTATTTTCATGAGAAATAAAATGCACACATTTCTGCGAGTAGTCTGTGAAGTCCTTTTTACTACGAATGGCTTGTGGAATTGGTAAACCGTAACAGATAGATAAAACCTTATTGCAGAAGAAATGTAGATCTCGTTAAAGCACACATACAATTTATGTCTAACAGATGTTTTGTGGCGTTAGTGGCGTTAAACATTTCCGAAACATTCATTGCTGTTGGTTTGAATTTTCAGATGCTTATAATTTTTTCAGATGGTAACTCGGCTATCTCTGTCCACCGTGTACATAAATTATATAGGGAAAATATTGTATTACTCCCAACAATTTTATATCCAGGCTTATCTGAAATACACGTTTCCCCTGAACCCCCAAAACACGTTTAGAAAACGTCCAGTGTGTCAGTCTATCAACAGCGTAGCTAAAAAGTGCAGGATAAATACCAAACTTGAAGTTTAAGTTCATCACAGATGCGACGCGAAAATTTTCAAGATAATCCCCACCTCAAACTGTCATTTACGTTAAAAAGTGTCGAAAGTGTTAATTTTCTCAAAAATGGCTAGAAGTGGAACTCCTCTTACCTCGGGAGGTATTTTATATAATTACGTATAAGGATTAAACACAAGATTGGACAAGAAATTGATATATAACAAATGTAGACCTCTTTAAAACCACACTTTGATTTAAATAACTTTTCTGCCACATAACCATTTCCGAGATATTCGCTCTTCTTCCTCTCTTTGCCATTACTGAAGCTCTCTGTAATACTCCGTGTACAAAGATGGAGCATACATCCTCACTTTCCACCTATACTTCTGATTTTGTTTTGTGATTTTTGCACCATTTGTTGCCTTAGTTGTACACATCATAGGTCAGCAGCGTTTGTAGTTTTCTTTCCACTGCCAGCTTCTTCAGGTTGTGATTTCCGAGACGCGGTTGCACTGCTTGCCTCTCACTAAGGTCCCAAGAGCCCCATTTGTGAGATTTGTAGGTGGTGATAGGGTTCTTGTGAAGGTGTTCGGTTTTCTCTGTCATTAGCTTTAGTAGATGCTCCGTCTTGCCACCCTCATGCTAGACCAAATAACGTGCCATTCGGCGTCCAAAAAAGCAGGTGCACAAGTACAACACTCCCGTGTCACTTCAAGCTCAGGACTCCTGATAATTATGTTCAAACATAATCCAAATAAACTCTCCATTTTCACATTTGAGGGGTTAATCACTCCAATAAGGGACACAGGCACTACGTTTTAAGTAAAAAATAATTTATTTTATTATTTTAAGGAGAGTAGGTAGTTAACGCATGTAGAAAGATAAGAAAAGCAGTATTTGTTCAAGAAACAATAAATCAGCTGTTAACAGTCAGATCTATTTCACATGTTTGTGTTGTACAGATACAATCTAGAGGATATGCATACAGTATATTACATTCTCTTTCGGTATGACACTTAGATTTACTTAGATTACAGTTTTGCACTTATTTGCATGTAAGTCTGCATACGTAATTTCAAATGTCGTGTCTAGTGATTCCATTGTGCATTTTGTGATTGCTGCACTCTATGACGCATAAAAACCTAATTAATTCTGAAAACAAGGAAAACTTTGGTACCAACTGTGTCTCCCGAGGTTACGGGTTCAAAGCGGAGATTTTTTTTTTGTAGTGTTTAACGCCCGCTTTTACTACATACGGCATCGCAGGCGGTGACTCTGATGATACATGGAATGAAGATGGAGCACCGGTGGAATGAGCTGGCGGGGGAAACCGGAGAACCCGGAGGAAACCCGCCCCAGCGCCGCTTCGACCACCACGAATCCCACATGTGACTGCCTGGGATCGAACCCGGGCCGCTTTGGTGAGATGAGAAGGGTGATGAATCTTTTTGGGCATAAACATCTTTCGCATGACTTCCTTTGGAAGAAATGTAAAGTTTGTGGTCCAGTGTCGTAGATTTACGCACGTAAAAGAAACTCAAGCCTGATAAAGAGGCCTCTGAGCAAAGTTAAACGGTATTTCACGCCCACTGTAAAATGGAACGCTGAGAACTATAGCATTTAAAAAGCGCTCATGGATGAAAAAATTAACAAAATCATATAAACGAAAGTGTGTTTCTGTACAACTATTAATATCAACTTTAATGGCATACTTTAATTTCAGTGTACTAAATACCAGAAAATATCACGACTATACTTCTCTAACAAATGTGATTGCTCATGGTCGCTTTTGACAAGTATAACCTTTTTCGCTAATTAAAAATACTTAGTTCTGTTATGTCAGAAACCCCTTAGGTTATAGCTTTGAGTTTTTGTACAGTAATTTCTTCATTTACTCACAATGAGATTCCAAATCACTAAGCAAATTTCTCTAAAATTAAGGTGTAATAAAATTCATTAGCAGGGCATGCTAAATAATAGCACAGCGAAAAATATTGTTAAGGTTAGAAATCACTGAGCCATGTTTTATCTTAGCAACTATTGAGAGATTATTTTTTCGACAGTCAAAGAATGTCTTTACGACAGAGGTTAATTTGGTGGCACGAAAGTGTGGAATCTTCATCTTCACGAGTGTCATCTGCAGTTCGATGCATATGTTTACTACATTATGCCCATACTATGTAGTTTAGAATAAACGCAAGAATAGAGAACAACATATTTCGTTCTACTAAACATTTATCCGTAACTTCTTTATTAATTATGCTAATTGAACATAGTGTAAATGTCATGCGTTTCTGGACTTTACATATAAATTTCTTTATTAGGATTTTCTGAACATATGTAAAAATGTAGTAAAGAATTATTTACATTCGATATAATTGTTCCCTCTCTTTGATCGGAATACCGAGCGAGATAGCTCCGCGGTAAAGTGTGAGACAGCCCATTCGATAGGTCCTGAGTTTGTTTCCCGTGGCCGACCCTCCTGACCCTTGGGTTTTTTCGGGGTTTCCCAGGGTCACCTTGGCGAATGTTGGGAAGGATAATTATATCTCCCAAATTCCCCATCCTTCCATTTCGTTTAATTTATCATTTTATTTGTCCTTCATCCCGTTGGTTCTTTCAGGGTCGCAAGTATCAGTGAAGGCGTTAGGTGCAGTTTGGCAAGGATGATATGCGCACAGAAATTCTTTCCATTCTTCGTTGCCCGTGGGATCCGGGTGTGAGTCAGAGGCATCTGGGGGCGTTGGTCCCTGAGATGGCCCTAGAAGGCCTAAATACTTCGAGGCGTCGTCAAACTTGGGCAGCCTTCGGGGCCCCTTTCAATATCAGTGACATTAGTCTAGATCAGGCTGTCCCGTGTCCCTTCTCACCTCATCCTTCCTCCGGGGAGTGCCTCCTTAGGGGCATAGGTACAATAAGCCTGGTTTCGGTGCAGGACTCCCTCCATATCTCTTCTATTACTATTCCTATTGATCGGAATAGTTTTTGTTGTTGATATCCTTTGATAAGGTTAGTTTCCCTGAGTAAAACAAAAAACAAAACAAGGAAATTGTTTAGAATCTTGAAAATTGTGAAATATCCGGCCAATGGTTTACGAAATTAGAGGTTTTAGAAACTAGACGTACCTTTTAGACCTTGATTACCTTGTTTAAAATCCTATCTCTTTATAGTGGGAATCTAAATGGTTGAAGCTTGCGCTTATTGAGCACCCTGTTGAATACCCCACCCCTCAAACATTCCGGTCAGTCCTTTACTCATTAGCCGCTCGCTTATCGAAAAATACCGAAGTTGTTAACAGGGGACACACGAGGCAAAATGCATGGACGCACATAAAATTCGTTCGGTAATTGTTGTATACAATGAAAACTAGACACTACCTGGATATTTGAATCTGATCTCCATGCAGTTAACGTCGCTTATAGGCTAAATTAATTAAGGGGTACATACCCACCATAAATTATTGGTTTTAAGTATTATATTACTATCACACTTTAGATAGCTATTTCCTGCCACATGGCCCATAAAGGGAAGCTATCAAAATAACAGCTAACCGCATTTACGACACGTATTGCTATTCCGGCGGTTAACATTAAGATAGTGCATTTATTAAATTTGACGAAACATTTTGAAAAATGAAATCAGGCTTTTTCGAAATAAAATAGTTGGAATTCTAAACTTTAAGAACAGAAAAACTTTTTTCACTTGGAACATTTAAACTATCAAGTAACTGAAGTTATAAACGGAGAACTTTAAGCGTTGTTTTCTGGCAAACATTTTTTTAAACATTCTTCCAGCTCGAAATACTGTACGCTCTGTAACGGTTTACTAATTATTTTTAAAATGTTCACTGCCTTTTAAAAGTATATTAAGTAACGTGAACATCTACTTTTTTACCTTCTCCACGTACGCAATAGGTAGACAATTGCATTCCATCGAAAGATCGATAGCAGTAAATACACGTTTTGAACTCCTCTTAATCTAAAAAAGTAATAAAAAACGGTTCGCGCGCGCACGCGTGTGTGTGTGTCGGTTTATCTGTGAACTCAGAAACGAAAAGCCAGTTAAATATCAAACTTTCAATTGTCTTCCAACAATGCGACATGAACTATTTCAAGATAATCCACCATCCCAGAGTACCCCTCATATGTAACATTTTTCTACAATTTTTATTTTCTCAGAAGTGACAGTAAGGATTTTAATTAAAATGTCAATCATCAGCATCATCAAATTTTCATGGTCTAGGAGAGTTCTCCTGTTCCAGCCTCAGAAAAATGTAGTATATTTAAGATATATTTATAAAAATGAAGTGTATATCTTCAATTTTTGGGGAGATGTCCTAAGACGTCCTCTTCCGTCTGAAAGATTTTTGCATAACTAGTAAACCGTGAAAGATAGATTAAGTCTTACTAAACAAAAATTGTAGGTTATTAAAACACACAGTTAATGTTAAATACTTTTTCTGTAGATGTGATCATTTCCAAGACATTCCTGGTTATTACCGTTCACCAAAACTTATGCTTTCTTCAAATGGGATGTCATTCGTTTTTCTAACTCCTGTACATGCAAAGGGAACGAACTTTCAAAGCCATCACATAGCGATCAGCTCTGAGAAGATTTGACTATCACTTAGGCCTACTATATTTCCCTGTTCCAATTGTAACTATAAGGAAACTTGTAATAAGATCACCTTCACAAACGTTTCCCTTAACTTAAATTACACAGAAAAATATTTTGTACAACAGTGTGTGTGGAAAGTCATTTGGATGGACACATCTCATTTTTATTTTTTTATTTTAAAATGGTAATTCAGTTTTATAAAATGAATTACTGACATTTGAAAAATCAAGAATTTTTGAGAGTACTAAACTACTAATTTGTCCACAGTAATTAAGGGGTGATATAAAAAGATTATTGATATAATAGATATTTTTCTGGAGTTCTTTATTATAAAACCTAAAGTCAGGGTATGAATATTTTTAAAAATGCATAATATGGAGATTTTGTATTAGAAATATGAATGTACACAGTAACAAAATAATATTTAGATTACCAAGTTAGGTGGAATTTTGAAACATGCCAAACAATTACTGTTATGTTGTGTCATAAGTGCGAAAAGTTATAATAATAATAATAATAAGAATAACAATAATAATAATAATAATAATAATAATAATAATAATAATAATAATAATAATAATAATAATAATAATAATAATAATAATAATAATAATAATAATAATAATAATAATAATAATAATAATAATAATAATAATAATAATAATAATAATAATAATAATAATAATAATAATAATAATAATAATAATAATAATAATAATAATAATAATAATGATAATAATAATGATAATGATAATGATAATGATAATGATAATGATAATGATAATAATAATGATAATGATAATGATGATAATGATGATAATGATGATAATGATAATGATGATAATGATGATAATGATGATAATGATAATAATGATAATAATGATAATAATGATAATAATGATAATAATAATAATAATAATAATAATAATAATAATAATAATAATAATAATAATAATAATAATAATAATAATAATAATAATAATAATAATAATAATAATAATAATAATAATAATAATAATAATAATAATAATAATAATAATAATAATAATAATAATAATAATAATAATAATAATAATAATAATAATAATAATAATAATAATAATAATAATAATAATAATAATAATAATAATAATAATAATAATAATAATAATAATAATAATAATAATAATAATAATAATAATAATAATAATAATAATAATAATAATAATAATAATAATAATAATAATAATAATAATAATAATAATAATAATAATAATAATAATAATAATAATAATAATAATAATAATAATAATAATAATAATAATAATAATAATAATAATAATAATAATAATAATAATAATAATAATAATAATAATAATAATAATAATAATAATAATAATAATAATAATAATAATAATAATAATAATAATAATAATAATAATAATAATAATAATAATAATAATAATAATAATAATAATAATAATAATAATAATAATAATAATAATAATAATAATAATAATAATAATAATAATAAATTCCCAGAAAGTTAAGTTCTCCTCGTCAAATACCAATATTTGATTTTAGAACGTATTTGAATTCTGCATATGTTAAGCAGTATAAAGTCCAGCTTAGTGGTTTTGCAAAATAAGCATATCTTTTAACATTTTTATGCGTATTTTATTTTATTATTTTCCGTGTGTGGTGTGTCCTATCCCCCAGGGATGGCACTTTCTGATTACAATTATTATTCCAATCATGACCGAGTCCAGGATCCTCGGGGGGGGGGGGGAGGCGTGGGGGGAGGGATAGCTAAGTTCCCCACTGCCTAAGGGGGAGTTGTGTACATTCACTGCAACATAGAGTCAATATCAGCTATTTCTGTTAACGCGACTCCTTTTTGCTCTTTTTATTAGATTATAGTATCAGTATCCAGTGGTATAAGGTCGCTACATTGGTAGGTGGTCACGTTTTTAAACTATTTCATCCCTACGGCTCTGTTACGACCAGTACCTTTGTTGAATAGTTTCTGAAACATCTAATGACAAGTGTAAAATCATATCCAGATCTAAACAGTCCAAGCCGCTGGAAATTCCTTTGTAGTTTTCAATACAGAACATCGATGATTGAATGTGCATGGATCGCGTTTGACCAGTGACGTTTCCTTTATAATTTTGAACTTAAATGAGAAGTGTTTATTTACAAGCCTACATCTCCAAAAATACATTCTGAAACAAGTAAAACCTAACGGTCATAGGCATTTTTGAGGGTTTTATTTTCGCGTATGTGAAAAAATCAGTAGACTGACTTCTCGCTGTACCTCAAGCGAAAATATATTTGGTTCTAAATTAAAGTATTATTTTTAAACTCACACAGTTCGGTGGTATTGAGGTGACACTGATTCTTGCTCCATTAGACGTTATTCCGTCGTAGGTATTCTATAGAATTTATTATATAGACCCATACATAATCGCCCTTAAATCACCGCTTTGTCTATGTGCCAAATTCTGAATATACGATCAAGACTGGTTTTGCGATATTGCGTCAAAATTAGTATCATGCAACGTTCCAACATGAGATAGGAAACCCACTGGGACCACGTGCCCCTTACACTATATGCCGTCAGCAGCGCTTTAACCTTGAGAATGGAATTTAAAATCTTATCGATTTTAAGATTCTAGAGAGCTTTATAATATTTTTTATAATAGGGCATACTTCAAGGGGAGGAATTTATATTTCTAGGCATGTCCATTGCTTCGGAGGCGCTCCAGCATTTGGCTTATTGTGCTACATGCATCATTTTAAATTAACTCATTATGTCTGCGCCTTTACCAAGAAATGCAGTCTCTTAATAGATATTGTTTCCAATTCCTCTTGTCCTAAAAGCATTTTCCCAAAGGCAGTATATCTCCTGCAAGCAGAGCCTCAGAGGAGCATAAAATGTATTGGGCTACTTCAGCTTCTTTCTTGCACATTTTTTTAATTAATGTCCTCTAAGTTAATGTCATATCGGATTGTGAAAGAATGAAATTGGTGTAATTATGCTAAAATGAGCCTGAGCTTCATGGAGCTTTAAGTTACCTGACATTTGTCTTCTCAGGATAAGGGAAAACCTCGGAAAAAAACCTTATCTGGATAACTCACCCTAAGTGAGATTCCAACTCGTGACCTCTTGGACGTGAGGCACAAACGCTAATTATCACGCTACACAGACGGGCTTCTTTCTTGCACAATCTGCAATCCAAGTTAACCTGAAACGCTCCAATCGTATCAAAATGCTTCATCACGGGGCTATGTCTTGTGAGAGATGCAGTCATTTTTCTCAGCTGAATCTGTTACGTTTTAGTAAGCTTTAATCTCTTTATTTACACGGTTTTCTAGTTTATTTCCTGGGGTTTTAAACCAGGCTTATGATCTTCTACTTTGGACTAATCTTCAATTGCCTCTCTTACTAATACTCAGCTGCTACTAGAGCCAGCTTTGGTCAAATAAAGTGTAAAACTGTTCCTTGCCTTACGAGTTTATCATATTTGTCATTTACATCTATTTCACTATGACCCGACAACCAGATGAGTTGAACTTCATTCCGTTCTGCTAAGCTTGGGAGCAAAGTTAGGCAATCTAGAATTAGTTCTAACGTTGCCCTATGGCTACCTAGAGCCTAATTACTTGAGAGGATAAGGGCCCGTTTACCAGTGTAAGCTCTTCTATGTTTTTGCGTATGTCAAACGCTTCACTGGAAGCAATTTTAAAAACTTACAGTTTTTGAAAAAACTGTTATATTTATCTGATGATAACGTACAAATGTGTCATATAATTTTGTCTTACTAGCCATAGTTCAACAGAAAATAATTTTAAAATTAGGTCATTTGAAATTTGTAGGTTTATTTAATTTTTATACAGCTTTGAAAATTAATAACTTAAAAACCGTTCAAAATACAAAAAGTATATGATAGATTTACTTGTTACTGTTTTGGAAATGTACATGACAAGTTTCAGAAGAATTGGATGAAAACTGCATCGTATGGAAGGAACTCTTTCAAAAAGTGAATATGGTGAAAAAATAATTTTCAAAAGCCATAAATTTCAAAATGAAAAAAATTCTGTATTCTGTATTTTAACGTATATTATATAAACATAGGTATTTTTAATATAAAGATTAGAAAATATTTTGGATCTATGGTCCCTAGGTATTTTTAAAATCATGGAATACTAATGTCAATTTTTGCAAAATTTCTACAAAATTCCAGCTGTTTATTCCCTTGAAATCCTTTAAACTGACGAAAAAGTAGGTTTTTAATGCCATGAAGGATGTTAAGGGGGAAGTTCCACAAAACCGTTGAATATTTATGACTTAAACCATGTTTTATTCTGTCAAATCAAGGCTAATGTTGATAATACATTCAGGATTACACAAAACCAAAATAAATATTTTCAAAAATGCAGATGTATTCGTTTTCTAAATACCGTACATTAAAGTTTTGACCAAACTGGGTCAATTTCCAACAAATTGTATAAATAATAACATTAAACAGTTTGAAAACGTAGGGCCTTCGTGTGTCCATAAGTACCGAAATTCTCCTTCACTTCGTGATAACCAGAGGACAGTGCGAGAAGGGTCCCCTTAGTGGGAAGGTAGACATAACAATGCCAAACGTTACTGGTTTCTACAGAATATTAGAGCAATTTTGTAAATGCAAGAAGCAGTAGTTATTGTGGACGGTAACAGAACATCTCTTCTGGAATAGTTTTCACAAAGTGTAATCACCAAATGTTTCTAGCAGGCCGATGATAACGTCAGTAGACTGTACAACGCTAATCATACGTTTATCTGAAAGATGTGTATTGCATATATTAAATGGTAAATGACCACAAATATCGTGCGTTCTGCACCCCTACTTTCTCTTGAGGGAACTGGTTCCATTACGCATAGAAGTAGGGACTACGCTGTGGTGATAGTGGAACCTTTCCTCCGCTTTGATTATTGCTTTGTTTACTTCTTCTTTCCCAAATGAAACTGCTGTTAGTTAGAATGTAATCCATAATTTTATTGGATGGAAAATCGTATTACGTATATGACGTGCATAAAGATTGGCCATAATGGGAGGCAGCTGTTTCTGTTGGTACTGACAAATCTAACCCCAACCACTAAAAGTGTAACAGCCTCTAGGCATTGGATTGGTAGGATACCTTACCTGTCCCAAAATGTGGCCTAAATGCCTAAGGGTTACGTTGCAAAATTAACCTTCTATTTATATGCTACGTGGCAGTTTTCTTAATATCAATGTTCTTACTGTCGTTCGATAGCAACAATAACGTTAACTTTCGCACCTATGTCGCAAATAAAAGTTTTCATATAAATGTCGTAGCTTTTGTTCAGTTTAACTGCACATGCTACGTATTCTTTACCTCTTCCTCTAGAAGACCGAAATATTGTATTGGTTCAAGCCTTTCTAGTGCACAGTTGTAGAGAATCTCTTCCGTAGATGCGGTATTCGAACCAACGCTACATTTCACATCGCTTTAACATTGTTTATTTGTTCGCTTCTAAATATCTGACCAGCCACAGTCCAAATCCTACGACGGAAAAACGCTATTGTGATCTAAGCAAATGGAACACTTTCATGCACATCGGCTTCATCTGTTTTAAGAGGAACAGGGAAATGCACTGGGTTCATATTTTGAATCTGCGTAGTTTACCAGTTACTTGAGAGATATGTATGAGGAATGAATTATTCGTGAAAGCAGTTTTACTGAATCCGAAATACTCAATTTAGGCCCATTTATTTCTTGACCTGTAATTAATTTAACATATCAAATGTCACTAATTTGTTCAGGCATTTTAAGCAAACAAATAACAATGAATGATACAATCATAAAGACGTCTTCTTGACTTTTGCAATGGATGGGTATAAAAGAGTCATCATTAAAATGAACTAATGCAAATAAAATTATTAAATTAGGACGTGTTCGATGTAATACAGGAACTTGATTTAAAACGCAATATAGTTTAATCTAATCTAACGGCTTCTATATCTAGCACAAGGAAGCTCTTCACCATTCTTCTCATTATAGTTCTCATACGAATAATTAAAGTGTATTCAAGTATATGATAGAAGAGCAGCTAACCATTTTGTTAGCCTTTTCCTAATGACCCAGTTACGTCACAATTCAAAAATTTTGTTTTCTTCACATCTTCATCTTTGATGAGGTTAAGACGTCGCAACCTCAGCTATATAAGCCCCGTTTGTGCATGCGATTGGGCGTCGTGCCACAAGTGCGATGCGATGTGAAGGTACATTGAATTAAATGGAACTATAGGTATCTCAAAATGTGCTAACACTTTGAATCACTATAGAATCATTATTTGTAAACATTGACACAAATTTAAAGGCTTTAGTTACAGAAGAAAAATGCAGTTAAAGAATAACTAGCCATAAATTTACCACAGGTAATAGTGTGTTGTGGGATATCAGCATTGGGCATTATAGGACGATATTTTAACGCAACTGTCAGTGATGACAGGTACCTAACTTTGCTGCACGAATCCGTCGGATTTTTGGTGATGACGAGATGTATTTTCAGCAAGATGGAGCACCTCCCCACTACCATAGCGGTGTAAGAGCTCACCTCGACGCAGCTTATCCAAACACATGGACTGGACGAAAGGTTAACATTGAATACCCTGCGTGTTCCTCAGATCTCACACCAATGAACTTCTTTTTATGGAGATACCTCAAGGACAGAGTTTATCACACAAAACTTGAAATTGGAAACTGAAACGTAATGTCGCGAAATTTAAAATGAACTGTTTGGTGACGTTTGCAAGTCCACTGCTTCTTATTAGCAGCTTTGTGACGGTCATCAATTTGAACATTTGCAAAAATAATTCTTGAATTACGTTTTTCTTCTGCAATTCAAGCCTTTAAACTTGCCTCTATGTTCATAAATAATGATTTTGTACGTTAAAAGTGTGAGTACATGAGTACGTTTTTGAGATACCTATATTTATACTATGTGACACGATCGCGTACAATACTCTGTGTGGTACGACCCGAGAAACACATCGTATGGTCTTTCAGGTCGCACGATAAATGTAACAGTCGCGTCACCTCAATATACATAGACTTGTTTATGCACGTCGTGTTGTCACATTGTGAGCGAGACAGCTCTGCTGCCACTTTGGCAGATCTAAATTTGTAGTTTTGATTTTTCAATCTGGCTTCTACTATGACTTTTTTTTTTTTCAAATGTGGATATCAAACGTTTCAGTTAGCCTTGAACTGTTTATGAATGTACGCCTGCTTTCATTTTTAAGCTAAGAGTTTGTAGCAAAGGGATTCTTTCTAACTGTTGAAGCAAATATGGAAAGGGGTTGCAACAATGCACAGTGGGACACCTAACACATAAACATACCACCAACAATTATGCCACGTCGCATCATTACTTCTCGTGCGACTCGAAATCACATACATAAATGAGCCCTAACTGACCAAATGCACGTCTCCTACATCTGTAGTGTCTCGCACGCTCATTATCAGGCGTTCACATATTCGATAAGAACATAATTAGCAACATTGTACATCCTTGTTACTTCACTACATTGATTGTTGAAACATAAATAATTGGGCTTAGTTCTCATTTTCATTTATTCAATGCTTGGGTATAAAAATTTACTGTTTTATTCCATTTTAATTACTTTCTCAATCACGTACCTAACAGGTACACAAGGTGTTGTATAACAACCAAAAGTTCTGTATCGATATTTCATGCAAAATATACGTTTAGAGAGCCCTGATACCAACTTGTAGCAGATATATACCTATTGATAGAAAGCGTAATAGAGTAGCTTTGAAATCCTGTTATCCTTGAATTGGATATCTTTAGCTGTTTGGAGTTGAAAATAAGATAATGTTTACTCGGCTTATTTTCAAACAAGTGAAATAGCATAAGGTATAATTACTAATAGGGATTGGCGAATTTCTAGAAAATTAAGCTCACCTATGCTGTCTGGGGTTTCAGTTTGCTGTATCCTTTAGCACAACATACTGGTTGCATGTTAAACACTGAATACTACTGCTGTCAACTTTACATGAGAAATATTCCCATTTGGGTGCAAGAGACCTACGTCAAATAAGTGAGTCCGTGCAATTATGTCTGCAGTTTCAGCACAGCCATTGTTCTGTGTGCATCACGCGAAAACCTGCACCGAACTGATTTCTAACCCATTGGCACGCTATGCCCTGTGCACGGCGAGTGGCTGCGGTGCATTTCCTCTCAGGGCCACGATTGACACCATTGAGGTAGACCATGCTTTGATTACCTCCAGAAGCCAGTTCAGAGCATGGCTTACCTCGCCCTGTTTACAATGTTACTATTATAAGTTTTGTTTGTAAAACTTCTATGAAGCACAATTTGGAAGGAATATAATAAGTTTCCTTCCACCCGGTATATCATGCCATACTTCCCTTGAATTAGTCAGAAATAGTGGATAAGAAACTCTTGATAATATCCAAGGATACGTTACACTCTAATTTGATGGCCAGGAATTAATTTATCCGAATGTAAAAGGAGATTAAACTTCAATAGCATAAGTTTCAGTTGATGAACTTGACGCTAAAATTAAAATGCATTGAAGAGTTATCGGTAAACCTGCTCGTATTAAATATCTTTAGTACCTGAAGTCTCAATATGGGCTGCACATACAATGGCACGCTAGTAAATGAGGTACTATGTGCACTAAAATTGAAATGTTTACCAGTACTCTGAATAAGCATAGAGTGTCACAGTTTTCTCAAACGGAATCCGAGTAGGAATGAACAGTTGCCATTGAACGCTTCGCTGCGAAGGAACTTAGCTTCTGTTCTTGGTATGTGTATGGTATTTTTCTTGTTGTGGATGGCTTGCTAAGGAATGAACACAGCCTTATGAAACCCTTGAGCAGCAATTAAGGAGTTAATTGCTTGAAGGGTAGCAGTTCCTGGTCTGGCAAACTGTACATAAGTAGAATTCGACGTGCTCACTACATACAATACCGAAATGTGTAAATGAAATCCTAAGTGAATGGGGGCGAGGGCCCATTGGTCGTGAGATAAGCAGCCTTGGCATATCTAAATTTAGTGGAGAATGGAGGTTTTATTGCAAATTCGATGGATACCATTACTATAAAATATAAATGCCTATATTTGTAAAAACTGTAATTACTTTGCCTGTAATTTTATAATACCACCCACTGCTTACCCATTTATAATTATGAAAGGTGCTCAAAGCAATGTCCATTGTTGTATCGCAAGACCCCTGACATTTTTTTTTTCCTTTTTTATATTAAGTGGAACATTAACTGTGATTGGAAATCGTTGTCGTAATAAGGTTTATATTCACCCTATTCCTACAGCGCAACGTAGGGTAACTACTGAAATTTTCATTACATCCCAAAGATCTTTGGCGTGGGCATGTGCTGATAAATTTTATATAATTGATGAGAAAAGGTATTTACTTCAACATATAGTTAGAAGCTAATTTCGTTTACTCAACTCCTTCGTTTTACTTTTCTTCGCAGAGCTGCTAATTTTTAACTTTAATTACTCGTCTAACTTTAAATCCATTGCAGATCGTCGCACGCTTGAAACCTACACAAAATAAGCATTTCAGTTGTTCAAGGTCTTAGCGGAAATCGGTATAATTGACTATTCATGCATATTTTACTATAGACATCCCAAATAAGTTATTAAGGGGTAGCAAAGTTGTGAAGGATGTTCTTTATCTATAAAGGAAGTAATTCTTCACAGAATGTGGCTTATAGAAATTAAGTATAAGCCTATACTTAAGGAGGTCCCGTGAACTCCTTTACATGTAGTACAGCCGACCTCTCTATGTCTTGCAGATGCATCTTATAATAAAGTTACTACGTCTAAGACATTGTAATATTTTATTGTATAAGTATATACCTATATATGCCGTAGTATTTTGTACTTTCTTATTATATTTTATGTAGTAAGCATTTTTGCCTTTGGTACTCCTTTATTAAACATTAAGCTACTTTAATGTACAGTTTTCTATGAGTAATAAACCATAAAACTTCTATTTTGTGCGCATTTTATATTTGTATCAATATACAAATCGATATTTTAAGCTATTGGTTGACTCTAAATATATACCACTTACATCATTTGTAAGTCATGATGTGCGTTGGATGTGGAAGTTGTGGCAGGCAGATAATTAGCATTGTTATTAAAATGTTTACTACAATGAATCAGAAAAATATTCAACTTCCCCCAAAACAAATATATGGCTCTCCTTTCAAAAACCAACAAAAATTGTTTTGAGAAAACTGCTTAAGACAAAGCAGTAGTAGATCGGGCTTTGTTTTAAACAAATTTGTTCAAAGTTACAGTAATATTAAAACAGTTTTATTCAATATGTGCAACAATGGCTGAGGTTTATATATCTTACAGTTATGCTCTTGCTATCGGCTTTGAAAGTGGTATTTTTGCGGTGCTTCAATTAGTGTGCATACGGCACACGGTTTTACGTTTATAAATGTCAAATAAGAACAATTTATACAAATCCTTATTAGCCCTCATGTTTTATATCTTTCACCTGGAGTCCAAAGCATACTTTAATTTATTTTATACTATGCCTCCTTCATTTTGTACACCTCGTTGAATGAAAAGGAATGCACTTGCTTTCTCTTTCCTTTCCATGCAGCGATAGCCCTTTTATAATATTTAATAGTTTGAGAGCATGGATTGGTATTTGAGAGGATATTTAATGACAGAGATTATGGTGAACCATTGACACTGTTTTGATATATTCCATATGTAATTCTCCCTTTGGGGAAGTTAGCATGTGTGGACGCAGGTGTAGCATGGAGAATGCGTTGTCCGCTTGCATTTCCGCAGGTTCGGAGCCGGGGGATCTGCCGCGCAACTTCAGCTTTCAGAGCACGTGTCATCTAGCTCTGGACCTCTGCAACAGCAATTACAGCTGCCGCCTTGCCCTCCAACCTGTGTTGCGGTACTGCGACCTCAACCGTTGCAACCGGGACTCTTGCATGGATGCTCTACAGGGCTTTTACCGCACGGCGGAGTTGAAATGGAGCCTGGAGATCGCCTTCTGCCTCTGCAAGTAAGTATCCACTATCATTTACCTATTGCATGCAATCAAGTACCACCTTATGTAGCTGTAGAATCTTATTCCTTCAGGATGAGATGACTCAGTCACGCAGGATTTAGGACTACACATCACACTTCACAGAGAGAACTCCATTCATGTTGTAATTATCGTCTTACGAGAAGGGAGACATTTGTCAGCCCTTATGAGCTGTGTGCTATGTTTACAGTACAAGCAGAGGTGAACGAATTATATCTAAGAACAGTCTAAGGTATATCAAAAGTCTCCTGTGAATGATCCATGTTATTTGATTGGCAAGAAAACTTTCGTCTAATGTATTCTCCAGGTAAAGCTAATGCACTTAGAATGGACCAGAATTGTGACATCCTTATTGCCCAGCCTCTGAAGTAGTCGACACTCCACTATGTAATTCTTGGTAGATGAACGAGCATTTGTGGTTAAGAAATTTTTTTTCAGCGTGGGTAACATGACAGACAGTAACGGTGAAAAGGTGTTTTTCAGTTTAACACGTTGGAGTTAATTTCTTGATACGCTAATGGCTAATCGTAGCACTTTAATGATGCCTCACAGAGATTTTTCAGCGGAGATTACACTGTCTCTCCACTATCTCAGATATACGGGCACTGACGGATTGCTCATTATTATTACTACACACACATACACACACAAACACACACAGACACACACACATCACATATGACATGGGACTGTATCGCCTTGTGTTAGAGTATGAAATGCATGTACATATTCACAATATGAGTAAGCTAATTTTAATTACATCACTAAAGGCATCTTTTGCCCACGTTACCTTGCTTTCAATGAAAAATTATGATCTCCTGCTTAAAGATTTAGTTTAGGAAGTAGTGTTGCTTTATTATCACAAAGTAGGTGCAATGTAATAATCATGTGCAATTTTTGTGTACATATGCCTAATACAAATACTATAGCTGATTTACCAACAAGGAAGTGGCTTTCTCTCAGTGTTATCAATCCAAAGCTATTTCTCTAACTCTCCTTGTAGCTTCGAATGTATAACTGAGCGAAATGCGTTTAGGAGAGCAATGACACTTCAAAACATGCTTAAAAATTATACTTTTTAACTGAAAAATTAAATTATTAGTCCCTTACTTACCGAGGATAATTATTGTAGAAATTCAATATGACATCCTGTAGTTCTGCTTTACGAAAATTACATCAATTGCAGATAATACCACAGTTCTCCCGCTTGGGGTACAAAAAATAGACCAATAAACCGTTTTATTAGTCACCAATAGTCAACTGAGGAAGGAATAGTAGTTAACAGATGGGATATCTGAACAAATATAAACAAATAATAATGAGAGAACTTGTATTTCACTTAAATTCTCACAAAGAAGTGTAAAATGTTGATAAATCTGAGATTAGATGTACTAGTCATAAAATGGGGATTTCTCCTAGGTGAGACCTGACTAATTCAAAAGGCAGAGAATTAAAATACTTAGCTGGGCGTCTACAAAGAAGGCGTAGTAAGGCAATGTACCTTATAAGCAACTCTTCCTATAAAGTTTCCTTTAGGACATTCGCTTTTTGCCACTTCTTGTCTCTATTGAGCGTCCAGGATAAAAAGGAACCCTAGTTTTCTGTGATTCTCCCACACTCCTATTTGGTCACTCACTACAAGCAAAATCGGTAAAGACTTTGCTTGTACTAGAATTTGAGTTGCAGTTTAAAGCAATGTAGAAGTAAGCATTAGAAAGCAGTTATTTTAGAAGAAAATATTTTTCAGCAGACTACAAAATTAACATTTCAAGTACTAGTATTCCTTTAATAAGTTAATTTTAAAAGCTCTTACTGGCTGAAGTACTAACAAAACTGACGAACCTGGTGGTGTGGTGCTTTTGGTATGTGCATTCCCAAATGCTAAGAGTGAAAATTGTTGTGAGGTATTTAGATTTTCATTACTATTCCACTGATACGTCAGTCTCTGTTATAATAATGTGCTGTAATGTGTTAGTTATAAACCAAACGTGACAACATATAATGATTATTTAGGATCTAGACATGTATTTGTTGTTTAACGACGCTGTCAATTACCAGGATCACATCAGCGTCGCCGGTGTGTCGGAATTTCGTCCCGCAGGAGTTCTTTTACATGCCAGTAAATCTACTGACATGGAGCTGTGGTTTTTAAGCACACTTAAAAACCATCGGCCTGGGCCGGGTTTGAACCCGCGACCTTGGGAACAATTTAGGATCTAGCCAGGCCGTATGGCGCATGAAAGTGTTAGCCAAATTTCGAAGCAGGCAACACATCAATTTGACGTGTTAAGCACTAGAATACCAGTAGAAATCTTCTGGAAATCAGTTTCAACAAGTTTTACAGTGAAAGGCTGAGATAAGCAGACACAGCAGATCACAAATATTTTAATTCACTCTGCAACTAGCATTGTGAGGTATTTCATAGAGAGGAACTTTCACGCACTGCAACCTATGTGAGGTTAATTGCGGCTATCTTCACCCAGAAGGAATAGATGTAATGAAGTAGCTACAAGAGACCACAGGCCAAAAATAAACAAGCCACAGAGGCGTTCGGAAGTCTTAACAGTTTCTGACTCGAAGACTCCTCCCACTACTAGTGCTGCTCATAGAGCACGATGAACGACTCGTCCAACCAGGCAGCCCTCACGCGTCCACGGGGATTATTCTTTCCTTGGAGCAGGCATCCGCGTATCTTTCTGGCACCGCCACACATCGCAGAACTTAGATGTATGTATATCTGAAACATGGCCAGAAAACCCAAATGAAGGGGAAATTATGTAAGGAAATTGTAGTAGATGAGAAACCACCTCAGCATTCGTCTACCAACCAGGGAAAATCATGAAAATGTGTAAGATCCAGATAGTGGTCAACGGTAAGTAAACCCTGGACTTCTTAAATGCCAGCCTCACACGTTACCATTGAGCCATCTCACTCGAGTCAGCTAACATTAGAAAGGCAAAAAGGGATTATAAGGGTGTATTAGAATGTGCAACATCACATGATTATGTTCTGTAAGCATTTTGAGTACAAATCTATAGCTAACGAGCAGTGCTTTTAGGCTGGTTTATCACTTATTATAAGAATTTGAAGTGTTGTTTTATTTTGTGGGTTGAACTAAGTCATTTAGCAAAACAGTCCTACCAAATGCCGCTCGCGATTTTAGTTTGTATAGTTTGCTAACCCCTAAATTGAAATAGAATGTTACTGAGCTTTGATTCCAGCAGCTAATTGTGAATGCAATAGAATGTTTAATAGAACAAACCTGTTATATACCAGAGATTGGTTAACTAATGAGCTGCGTAATCAGTTTCGAAATTTTCGCTTTCATTAATAAATGGAAATCGAAATGATAGAAATATCCTATTACCATTTAATGCAAAAATGCAGGGGTCTTCATGCCGCATTCAGGATGTACACCATTGTTGGTGCCAATAAAGGAAGCTGTAAATTAGAGATAACATAGTTTGCGCAGACGATATATCCCCCCGATAGTCAAGCAGCAAGTATTGTTTATGAATGGAGTACCACAGTGACAATCTGCGGACAATGTATGTGACAAATGTCAAAAGATTCTGACGGACAATAAAGCCGGTGGGTAAATGAACTGCATTAACATGTGTTCAAGTGATGCTCAATCTGTGGCGAATGTCGATATACCAGTCAATAGCATCAGAATGATGTAATAATGCGATTTCTCTCTCCTCACACCTTTCGTTGGAAGGTTAAACAGCATACCACCACGCCAAGCTAAAACGAAAAGCTTGTTTAATTCCAGTAATGTGTTTGTACCGTACTCAGAACTGCAGTTTCTCGTTGTGACTCAGGTGGTGGAGTGTTCTTTTTCACACGGTATATACAACCAGATGCAACTTTAACGTGTTACTTGCATGGCGTGTTTCCTCAAAAGGTGAATACTGAATTAAATGGGTGACAACAATTCGCCAATTACGCCGTAAATGTTTCATTCTATAGAAGAGTTCAAAAATTCATACACTGATCATTAATAACTTCGTAAAAAAAATTGAAATACAACACTCCAGTGTGGTAAAACTGCAGCTTCACGCTTATATCATTAAAATCCTTGGAGGTACTCAAAGTGCCCACAATCAGAGGTTAAAGACAGTCGATGCCGCAGCACAAGCAACATCTTCTGACGTTTACAGTGGAATTGCTACATGCTGTAATTCAATATTTTCGAACATTGTAGCCTGTTAGAAAATATAAATTAGAGTCTTCGAGATATAAAGGTACTGAAGTGACATATCTGGGGGTCATGCTGGATATTCGACAGCACCTCTTCGGTTACCTCCTGTCCAAGGAGAAGTTCATCAAGGTACTTTCTGAAGTCCTGATAATAATGAGCTGAAGCGCTATATTGTTACAGACAAAATCCTTGTGCCTATGCAGCTCTTTGATTGCAACAAAGATCGATGTCTGCAGGTTATTGAGGTAAATATCCTGGTTTATTTAAATTATAGTATAGTAGTATATAGTAGTAGTCGCCATTTGGATTCGCTACGCGTGTCACCTAAGTAAACAACAAAGAGGGGGGGGGTGACCAATCTAGAACGTCTGATTTCCAGTTACTGAGCTACATGTTCACAATATTTGAGACTTTTATCTTTACTCATTACAAAACTACTGTTAATCAAGCATTGCATGCACTTTTTGGACCCCTCTGTATACTTTATTATATCGTAACAAAGGTACTAAAGTGCAACTGTGACATTTTGAAAATTATTGCATAAGTCACTAAAAGCTGGTGATTTAGTAAAACCCCACTTAACCAAACCCGGCTACGCTGAAATGACGGAGTAAGAGGAAAAATTAACAAACAATAAACGAAAAATTAGAGATGCTCAAATTCGCTCTGGCAATGTTGATCCAACAATTTGCGAAGTTCTTTTTCCCACCTTTGAATTATAATACAGATACTTGGTATTGTATGCAGTTACTCCTCATCCACTATAACATAGTAAAAAATATGAGAAAAAGTGCTTATGCCGCAAGTCAGGGTGGCCAACATTTAACATAAGTCACTAGATGTTTGACAACAGAAACTAGCAGTCACAGTGTTTTTATTTTTTTATTTTTTTTAAAGGGCGCACAATTCGGATTTTCTGCTATTTGTATTATATTGGATGTCATTATTATTTTAAAGCTTCAAATAAATAATCAGAAGTGGATTTTGTGATCTGTGTAAATCGATAAAATCGCCTGAACACTTACTGATTTTGTAGATCATGTGTAGACATATGTTTAAACTTTACGAGTGCATACTTGGCAGTTTTTACCACAACGTGGTTCTCGATCTCTTTCCTGTATCATCTAGTTAGAATACATTTTACAACATACATAGAATTCTAGAGCAGTGTCCATTCGTACTTTAAACTCCTCTACCTGAAATTGACATGTAAAATTGAGATTAATTGTAGCAACTCTTTAGTGGGTTAAGATATTGGGCAGTAAAGTTTTAGTGACTAAACGGTCAGCGAGTAATCTTTGATCTCCTGCTAATCTATAAAAAGGCCTTCTCAATACATATTTAACGAGTGCGTGTTTGAGGAAGAGGTGCCGGTTATGAATGGAACTTAAACCTTATATTGAAGCTATATCATCCTCATTTACGTAAATTATTAAGCTTCAATGTCTTGCAGTACTTTATCGAATGTAACTACCCTATTACTGTCTACATAGACTCATGATATACATGAAGGACAAGTTTCTACTCTGGTTGATAATTAATTGTTCTTTCACACCAACCATGTATAGGCTAATGTTGGGGACGTAAATTCAGACTGAAACTATTAATGCATTCCAGGTGTAGCTGTGAAGTTTTTTAGTGTACTTCCGCCTTCCCAACTTTATCCTGCACATGATTCGTGCGAAAAAACAATTCATTGTCACTGATTGGCGTGATAATGCTTAGCTGTGAAGCCCGGGATTGTAAGTTCTCATTGTGTTATGTTATCTCAAAAGTGAATTTAAGAGCACCTTACTGTGTACGGAAAAAATGTATGTCACTTGATGAATTTGATGCCTTGCCGACATGCTGCCATGGTTAGAGCAGAAGCACCATAAACTGAAGATCCATGGTTCATATACCAGTTATAGCATTTAAGCTTTCGGTCCTTATAGTAGCCGTTTGGAAAATGGGTATGAAATGATAATATATAAAGTAATACGGTTCACTTTAACACTTCGCATTTTTATTGTTGCACGAGTAAGTACTTTGTGACTGTTGGATGATAAAGGGACCTAACAAAGCGGGAAATTCCCTGTGGAATAGCTATCAGTTGAAGTCTAATTTGATGAATTAAAAATGAATACGTAAAACTAAAGAATGTTGGACACTGGCACAATCTATTGCTTTGCTGAAGTTGTCACGTTAACTGCTGAGATTCCTCTTTCTTACTATCTCTCTCTTTCTCTCTAGCTTGCTCACTCCCTCGCTCTTTTTATCTCTCATCTCGCTCTCCTTCACCCTCTCCCGCTCTCGTATAACATAAATAGTGTAAAGTGACCTGCAAATCGCTGACCTGTTCCATATGTTCTGCAATCAGGTCATGGTGTGTGTTTCAGATACATAGAGCTCAGTTGTGTTTCCACAGGTAATATGCGCTTGAGAGAGCTATGTTGCATAGACTCCTTATACGTCAGCAACTTTTCTACTTTAACTGTGAAATAAGATTATCTTCCCTACTAATGGCGTTAATGATATCGCTGGTTAACCTTCACGTTTAATAGAATTGAAAACCAAACATATAAAGTAGAGAACTTACACATAGCTTGTTAAATATTCATTCTCCTGCAACTTTAAAAGCTAAACCTTGCCAGAAGCTTCAGATTTATAAACTTCGTTATATAACTTTTGCACAAAATTGTGATTTTTTCAATTCGTGATTCTTTAGAAACCCCGCTTTATGAAAAATAGTTATAAATGTACAACCCAATATACATTTTTACCTAAGGTATGCAATATACCAAGTTTCATACCATTCGTCTCACCATTCTGGAGTTAAAAGATAACAGAGATACACATACATTTATTTAAATTCAATTTTACTTTAAGGTAGCCCATTATACGTGCTAATGTAACTTAATTTTACGAAGATAGTTGATCATTTCTCTTTCAAAAATGCATAAAAAGGTAATCCCAATAGTTTTACTTCATAGTTTTGTTAGCTACCATGGAAGACAGGTTAGCCTAAACTGCATCAAATGCGATGATCTAATTGAGGAGGAAGCGAACAAAACTTGTTAAATACAAAACATGTTTTCAGGAGGTTTCACTTTACTCGACACTGACACATATTCTTATGGATGGCGGGCCCTAATGACTTAGTTGTCGACGGGCCCGTACTCACTCGCTCTTATGGATGGTGCACATTGCACCCTCTGATTTATAGTGTAAACAATATTTTTCTCATACTTTTAATTTGCTGTTTAGATAAAAAAGCTTTGCATTTATTCAATTTTGTTTGCCAAGGTCAGAATGGAAATATATTTAATACGTTTGTATTTGTTCAGAAATGAAGGAAATTAACATATATCAGAGAATATTGTACCAAACACTTGTTTTGCTACAACTTTACAATACAACGCTCTTTAAAAAATCTGATTTGTTGCACTCACATGGCTTTCCCTACACTTGTACTAACCATTTTTACGAACTGTTATTCCTATATCTTCTTCGTGTTAGTTGAGGTTAACATTTGCACAAATTATCTTATTGCCTATTTCCCTGTAGGTGTAAGGGAAATGTGGAAATACAGTGGACTTTGAGCCAAATCTTTTAAAGCTTTGAGATCCCGTTCTCTTTGCACGCTTCACATATAAAAAGAAATGAACAACGATTTTCCATTTCACGAAAGTTTTGTTTTCCGAAACTGACACAAAAAAACAAGGAATATCTCCGAATCTGTACAAAAAACTTGTTTAGACATTCATTGTGTGTTTTAGCGAGATCTACATTTTTTGTAATCAAGATTTTTGTCTATATCTTACGGTTTACGAGTTATTCAAAAGTCATCCACAGTAAACAGGACTACATAGGCTATAGCCAGAAAATTCAAAATAGACATTTAATTTGTGATCAAAATATCTCAAACATATGGCATTTTAATCAAAATCGTTAGAGCCATTTTCAAGAAAATCAAAATGTTTGAAAAATTTTCCATGTAAAGGGTAGTGTAGGGTGGGGCTATTTTCTTCAAAATCTTCGTGTCGCATTCTTGAAAGACATTAAACTTAAAAACCTATTTTTGTTTTAAACCAACTTTTCGTTTTTGAATTATGCAGTCCACAGTCTGACAGACTGACACACACACACACACACACACACACACACACACACACACACACACACACACACACACACACACACACACACACACACACACACACTTGAGTCAGTAGGTGCCTACAGCTCAGAAGTTTCAAAAACCATTTTTTCCCAGTAGTCACTTAAGTACACATTGCCAAAGTGTACTTAAATATGTGCATTAGTTTCAAAGTTATGGATTAAAAGGTGAGACTGCATCGTTCAGTAGCAACTGTCAATAATAACCACGCCCACTTTACAGGTAATTTGTTTAATGTTTTCGAGTTCCTTCATTATAAGTTTGATTGAAATGGAAGATTCTCATAGTCATTGTGCAATACCTTGGAAGGGAAATTTCTCATACATCTGCTTTATTGGGCTTGGTTTGTTCCTTGTTTTTGTAGAGAAATTACTAGAAGTAGTGCTTCTGTGCTTTATACTTTGAAAATAACTATAGCTACAATACCTAGAAGATATGTTATAATGTTATAATACTAATTTTGTAGAGATTTTGCAGGGCAGTTGCTTTAAAACTAAGCTTAGGTTTTCAAATTAAAAATAACAATTTATGAATATTTCAAATATCTTACTTTATCAGGGAAAATTATTTTAGTACAAAGTGGAGGTGCCATTATGAGTAATTTAATTGGGCATTAAATTTAATCGCGGTAACTTGACATCAAACTTATTGGGCTTGAGATATGTAGTAGTTTGATTACTTAAATAGGATGTTTTATGGCTTCTTTATATTAAGAAAAGTAACATTTAACATCACTAATACTTCAGCCTTAAGCTGTATCTGCCCTTTTAAGCAATATAAACAACGATTCTATTCCCAATGTATGTTTGTTAATAGAAATCAGATTTCACATAGCAAAACATTTCTGGGCAATTTACAAAACCAGTCAAAATATGAAGCAACACTGGCGTGTGATGTACTATTTTCGATAGTGTTATCTGAACTGCAGAAAGCTTCGGTGTGCTCGAGAAAAGCAACTCGATTTGCACGAGTAAACGAAGATGGCGTCGCGGGGATGTGTCACAATTTTATGGAAAGAGCAACCAGCATATAGAAATGATGCTATCTAGGGAGGGGAGTTTCTCCCTAGAGGTGAATGAGCAGGTCTTCCTTCACCTAACATGGAATAAACATCACCTAGGGGAGCGGAAGTTGTCAGAACCTAAATTTACGCCTAAGGTTGCGCTCTCAAACAAATGAGTTCATAATTTTCCTAAGCACTCAGAAATAAACCGAAGATTGGTAAAACTTAAAGGAATTGTGTTAATTATCTTCGGAAGCCGCAGAACATTCGAATCTTCCACTCCCATACGCACACGATTTTATAGTTTGCTATTGTTGCGCATAGGTATAGGAAAATATAAGAGAACAAAATTAAAATAGCCAATTTGTCTCACTAAGAAACTTGTCAAATATTCTTCCTGGTGAGAATATAAAACTAGATGATATCTTCAAATTTAAAAGGTATGTGTGATTGTTTTCAGATGAGAACGCCTTTTCTAATTTATGTCAACACTTTAATTAGTGTGTATGTTAAGGACAAGTCCATCTGTATAGAGTATAGTAACAGAAAAATCAACTGACATAGTTTAAATTTGGTCAACATTTTTCACAAGTACGTTATTTAAGAGTAGTTACTTGTAGGAAAGAAAACCTTAAAACTTTAGCTTCAAATATACTCTATAACTTTGGTTCTCAGAGCCCTTTAAAGCCTCAACATATGAGTGTTAAATGCCCAACAGCACACTATCAAATAGCCTGTATATCTATACTTTCAATGTCTTTTACCCGAATTTGCTTCTTCTTACACTTTTTCGCATTAAAACTGTTGCATACAATGGAATTTTAAACCAGCTAAGTAAAAATTCAGAGATAATGAAGCTAAACACTGCCGTGTGGATTTTGCTACCCTTTTATATTTGTCAATTAATTCGGTCACTGAGGATTAATTATAAAAAAAACTACGTTAATTTTAAGGAAATGCTCTTTTTTTAAACAATCGGAAGAGCGAAAAATATCTGTAGACGAGTTTTGTGTATTAGTAGTTTAAAATGCCTTAGCATTTTCATGGTTTTTTTTTTTTTTTTTTTTCCAAAATTAAGGTTCCTGTATAGGTGGTAACACTAATTAATTGATATAATAACAAAAAAGTTAAATGTTCTTCTCTAAAGCTATCGAAGATGGTTGCATGAACTTTAAAACATACTTATAATTTTGGTATCACTGCACGTGACAAAAACATTTAGATGAAAGCTGGAAGATTTAGAAATTTTACCCACGGGTACCTTTAAGCTCTCATCCACAGATTCGCATAACTCGAGCTCCCTTCATTAGTATCACAGGTACTGTGTAAGTTGGGTGTATTGGAGGAAAGTGTTTTGTGGCACCCCTGAATGTCGAGCCGTTGATTCGTTTGTTTCACCTGTGCGTTCCGGGCTCCGAATAGAGTCCATCTCTGGGAATTGGACTCGAGGGAGCCATCTTGAGCTCCCGACCGAGGACCAATTAAACGCGCGGCTCCCTAACACATAAATCGCTCCTCCTTTCTCTACTCCTCCTTTCGCTTCGGATGCCCATTGACCCCTGAGAGACAGCCAGCAATCAACACCCCTCCTACTTGAACAATGGGGATAGAAAGCATTTGTACGATCTATCTCTTATTGGCATTGATTGGAGCAATCGCATTGCCACAAGGTGCTCCAAATGGATGGGTCGTCGTCATCATCATCCTTATCGTCAGTGACTCTTAAAAGTGGGGTGTACACTGACGTGCATAAAATGTGGCCCTTGATGCAATGCAACTGACAAATATAGCCCCACCCTTTGCCAGTGTTCCACCTTTGTTCTTTGAGCATGATTCTAACCACTGGATTGGCAGGGTACTTTGCCTCCCAGAAAATACGATCGAACTCCCGTAAGGTAATGTTACGAGCGTGTTGTCTATGTTGTCATTAGCTGAGTACCATTTAAACAATGCTTCGTTGACTTTTTGTGCAAAAATAAAATATTATGTAATAAGGCCGTAAAAGCAATGACACTGACGAAAGTTTTTATATCAATGTAGTAGCTGTTGTCCAGTTTAACCAACAATGCAAATAATTCTTCAACCCTACATCTAGAAGGCCGAATTATGTTGTATTGGTCAAGCCTTTCTTTGTATACCAATAATAGTGAAACCCTTTCAGAAGGATAGTAAATGAACTACTCTTCATTCCACATCCATTATAACGTCGTTGATTACTTCGTCTTTATGCTCTGAATTGTATCCTGGGCCGGTAACATAGAGAACTACATAGTAACGTCAGGGTTTACCTGAAAGTGGAAACCACATGGAGGGAAAAATGATATTGCGATCTAAGGGAATGGGCCACTTTTAATGTAACGTAAGTGTACGTATCAATTAACTGTAATCTGTAACAGTGCGGTACTGGAAAAATGTTACCGAGTGCATTCAGCACCGTGGCACTGATTTGGGTGAAGTTCCTTGTGTGGGTCCCGTTTTAAAATTTAAAGAACTAGAATGTAAATAATACTTACCATAAAACCTTAGGAGCTGCTCTTAGACTCGGTGCGAGTTCTTTTAGTACCTGTGTCCCATACACCCACCCCTTTTAAAACACCTTCAATAGGAAAATTGTGCTGTAAGGGCAACCACGGACATTGTGTTTCAACTAAAGAGCTATCAACATATGACTAGCATAACCACTGAAGTGCAGCCCAGGGATGAGGGCCCTAACTCGTAAAGCTTAGATGAGGATTGAAGGCCCTAACATGCAAAACGTAGTCATCTAGAGTAGAACTTTTGTAGATATATTTGTAGCCTGCAATACTTTCCAATCTGAAGTAACCATTAGCCAGAGGTCTAATTGAAAGTTTAATGAAAACATGAAATTGGTATACAGCTTTGGTCGCAGATCTACAGCGCTAAAGCTACCCAATCCTCAGGAGCCTAGAGAACCTTGAAAAATAAGCTTAGACTAACCTGATTGCAACAGAATGTAGTGTTTAGGAGCATCATTAAATATCTGCAAAAACCCAAATAAAAATATCAGGAATTGTATAGATATAGCACAAACTAAATTTGACGTGCAAAAATATGCATTATAATGTTGATTTGTTTTCCATTCACCAGATAAAGCTGTTATTAGTTACGATAGGTCCAATTATTACCAAGATACTCGTAGCATGTTTCAAAGTCTTTGCTAACCACAGCTATGTCCCAAAGTGCTAATTTAATCTGGAAGTGTAAATCTAATGTATTTCTATATTCATGATCCTTGCCTTTGAAGTAAAGTATAATGCGTAATTTATACAGTGGCTCAGCAAATTCCAGACATTTAGAATTCAATAACCACCTCTATATAGAAATCTCGCAATCATTCTTTTATGATGCACAGACTATGAAAGGTGAATTTTCACCATATTTTATAGATTTCTTAACTAACACTTCAATGTTCTACATATCAAGGGCAATATTGTAACCTATGAACTGCCTCTAAGACCTCTAACGAAATGCAATTTCCCTTCCAGCAGTATCCACTCAAGCCTAGGATGCTGTCATACAGAAATATCACATAAATTAGACTATAAACAATATTTGAAAGATTTGGGGTGACGATTGGCTTTCAAACTACAAACTTCGCCCTTCCATATCCCTAAACTTAGTGACTATAGCCTACTCTCTAAACCTAACCACCAAACTTATACTGATTTACTTCAGACTACGTTATCAGCAAGTGATATATACCCAAACAGACCATTTGAAGTCACAGAAATTCTTGAAACCTTATGTTTTATTGCATAAAATATTTGGAAGTAAGTTGAATATACCAGGTGAGTCAGCCGCGCCTTATTTTTTTTTTTTTTTTTTTTTGGAAGGTAGGCCACCCATCTAACGGCATGTGCGCCTTAGTCCAGTTTTGCGCTTACTAAAATGTATTGCTTGACGTTCTTAACGAGAGGAATGCGCAAAATTGAGAGCAACAGTGGTTTAAGGGACAGAACGTACTCCTCGCTAAAGTACACATCAAAAACATACGACTCGTTTACTGAGAGCGAATTCCGGTTTCCGGCCAATTTTACAAACCTTTTATTAGAGTATACATAGCAACGTAATTCAGTAAACGCCTCGGAAAAGATGGACCTATCATATGAGTACACTAACAACGTCAGCTAAAAAGAAAATGGTGGATTCTTGTATTTAGAGCAGGGATTGGCTTCTAAAAATCAGGGAAAATTTTGAGACACGCCTCATCCATCATGGACCCGTACAGTCAAAACGGACATATTATTAAACAACAGTTTATTTACATTTTTGCGTGAACTACGCCTCGTGCATCTCAATATGCATAACAGCTTTTGCCATTTACGTAATAATATTAAAACGCCCAGCAAATATAACTAGGAGTTATTTCCGGGCTGTTATGCCGTGGTCTGCTGGAGTTGAAGAACCCAGACGTTTCGTCCACATCTGCGGCGGACATCTTCAGTGGCGCGGTCGTAATCTCCTCGGAGAAGTTAGCGTAGCGTCTGAGGTGTGGACTGTCAGAGCTGCGGTATTTATCCTTCTAGTGGCCTCCGCTGATTGGCTCGGGCGGCGCACGGCCGGTGGGAGGGGGCGGGCTTCGCTCAAGGTGTTGCCTCCTGATTGGATCACTTCAGTTTCTGCTGTTTTATGTCGTTTCTTGCCTTCAATGACAGGATACCAGTTGCTGTTTAGTTTCAAAACTTCTTCTTTCTTGTTGAAATTGTTGGGATGTTTATATATTTCAATGGCTTCGCGCTGTAACCGGGCATGGTAGTGTGTTGTGGATGAAAGGATGTTTGTGTCCTGGAACTTAATTATGTGTTCTCCCTCCGCTTCAATGGCGTGTTGGGCAACTGCGGACTTATCTGTTTGGGCCAGGCGGCAGCTTCTTTTATGTTCGGTGAGTCTTGTGTTGATACTGCGTTGAGTAGTTCCGATGTAAACCGATCCGCAGGAACAGGGAATACGGTAAACACCGGCTGATGACAAGGGGTCCCGGGGGTCTTTAGCAGAGCGTAATAGGCTGTTCAGTTGCCTGGTGGGCTTGAAGACAGTCTTGATACTGTGCCGTTGTAGTATGTGTTGAATACGGTCGGTGACATTCTGGAAATATGGCAGGAAAACTATACCGTTATGTTTGGGCTTGTTTGTTTTTTGTGAGGCAGGTTTCGGCTTGGCAGGGCGGCAGGCTCTTTTGACCTCTTGAATAGAATATCCATTAGAAAGTAAGGCTTTCTCAAGGTGACAGAGTTCTTGTTGTAATAAGTGTGGCTCGCAGATGCGAGAAGCACGGTTTACGAGTGTCTTAATCATGTCTCGTTTTTGTCTGGGATGATGATTTGAGGCTTTATTTAAATAGCGGTCCGTATGAGTGGGCTTACGGTAGACAGTATGCCCAAGTCTGCCGTCTGCTTTCCTGCTGACTAAGACGTCCAGAAAAGGTAGCTGTCCGTCTTTCTCTTCCTCCATGGTGAATTGTATGCGTGTGTTGATGCTGTTAAGATGTAGTAGGAAGTCTTGAGGAGGCATAGAAGGTTTGTTTTTGGTCGAAAGGCGTTCAAACTTCTTCTTATGGCGAGTAGTGATGCTGTTCTGGTTGTGATCCATGGAGTTGTATGTGATCCTGTCTATATTGTCCCAATCGTATCTGTGGAGTGTGTTACTTACTTGTAGATGTAAGGCGAGCAGCTGTCTGTTGTTGGAAGAGAGTTCCCGTCTGGTCTGGTGAATGCGTTCTCGGAGCATGGCGTGTTCAGAACGGTTGTAGATGCGCCTCCAGACACTAGCCGCACGGTGGTTAATTTATCGAACCATCAACAATCACCAGACGAGACGTCCTTGCTTGCCAAAGGAGGGAATTACGCAGTAGTCACACCCACGATACCAGTGGAGGACATCATTTCAAACATTGAATCAGGAATACGAGGCCTTCCAGCAGCAACAGCCAATGAGATTCGCCGTGAATCCTCTAGAATTCTCCAATACGCTAAGGCTCCACGCAATAATCTATCCTTCAAAGAGAGGACTGCACTGATGAACTTGAATAACAACAAAAATATCATCATCTGCTCAGCAGACAAGGGGAATGCCACTGTCATACTAAACCAGCAAGACTACGATGACAAAATCTCAGATCTTCTTAAACCTGACTCATACCGGAAAATTCAACGAGATCCCACAGCTCGTATTCTACGGAAAACCAACGCCCTCATCAAGAATTCTTCCCTGCCAGCAGAAGACAAACGCCGCTTCATCAAATCAGAAGCCCAGCCTCCCAGACTTTATGGCCTTCCAAAAATACATAAGCCGGATGTGCCTCTAAGGCCCATTGTCAGCGGAATTGGATCTCCGACTTATTATATAGCCAAACATCTAGCATGCCTACTACAGCCACACGTCGGCTCGACAGACTCCTTCATTAAAGACTCGACTCATTTCATCCAGAAACTACAAAGCCTCACACTACAACCTCATGACCTTCTGATCAGTTTTGATGTCGTCTCACTCTTCACCATGGTTCCAGTACAAGAGGCCCTCACACAGTTAAAGCACATTTTCTCAGAAGATATAATCGCCATCTTCCACCAAGTTCTCACCACGACGTATTTCCAGTGGAACCATTCGTTCTACGAGCAGATCGATGGAGTTGCCATGGGAAGCCCTCTTAGCCCGGTAGTGGCCAATTTCTTCATGGAATCTTTTGAGTCCAAAGCCTTGGCCACGGCTCCTCTAAAACCGGCTGTCTGGCTCCGCTATGTGGACGACACTTTCGTCGTATGGCCCCATGGAAAAGAAACTCTTCAAGACTTCCTACTACATCTTAACAGCATCAACACACGCATACAATTCACCATGGAGGAAGAGAAAGACGGACAGCTACCTTTTCTGGACGTCTTAGTCAGCAGGAAAGCAGACGGCAGACTTGGGCATACTGTCTACCGTAAGCCCACTCATACGGACCGCTATTTAAATAAAGCCTCAAATCATCATCCCAGACAAAAACGAGACATGATTAAGACACTCGTAAACCGTGCTTCTCGCATCTGCGAGCCACACTTATTACAACAAGAACTCTGTCACCTTGAGAAAGCCTTACTTTCTAATGGATATTCTATTCAAGAGGTCAAAAGAGCCTGCCGCCCTGCCAAGCCGAAACCTGCCTCACAAAAAACAAACAAGCCCAAACATAACGGTATAGTTTTCCTGCCATATTTCCAGAATGTCACCGACCGTATTCAACACATACTACAACGGCACAGTATCAAGACTGTCTTCAAGCCCACCAGGCAACTGAACAGCCTATTACGCTCTGCTAAAGACCCCCGGGACCCCTTGTCATCAGCCGGTGTTTACCGTATTCCCTGTTCCTGCGGATCGGTTTACATCGGAACTACTCAACGCAGTATCAACACAAGACTCACCGAACATAAAAGAAGCTGCCGCCTGGCCCAAACAGATAAGTCCGCAGTTGCCCAACACGCCATTGAAGCGGAGGAAGAACACATAATTAAGTTCCAGGACACAAACATCCTTTCATCCACAACACACTACCATGCCCGGTTACAGCGCGAAGCCATTGAAATATATAAACATCCCAACAATTTCAACAAGAAAGAAGAAGTTTTGAAACTAAACAGCAACTGGTATCCTGTCATTGAAGGCAAGAAACGACATAAAACAGCAGAAACTGAAGTGATCCAATCAGGAGGCAACACCTTGAGCGAAGCCCGCCCCCTCCCACCGGCCGTGCGCCGCCCGAGCCAATCAGCGGAGGCCACTAGAAGGATAAACACCGCAGCTCTGACAGTCCACACCTCAGATGCTACGCTAACTTCTCCGAGGAGATTACGACCGCGCCACTGAAGATGTCCGCCGCAGATGTGGACGAAACGTCTGGGTTCTTCAACTCCAGCAGACCACGGCATAACAGCCCGGAAATAACTCCTAGTTATACTGACTCCGGCCGTGAAAGCCTTCGCTCTCTCATCGCCCAGCAAATGATTAAAGCTGTCTTAAAAGGCTAAATCTAGCACGAAAACTTGCGAGGTGGGATTGGCATAGCGCCAGGTATGGAAGTCCTTCTATTGCACGCGGTACGTCCTTTTAGTCAAGTGTCGAAATAGCTGAATAGGATTGTGACGTGTCCTGTGTGCTAACTCCTAATGACACAGGTTCGAGTCTCAGCATTGTAAATATATTTTTTTTATGTTCATCAAAACTTGGAAACCGAATACACAATAATCTAATTATAAAGTCCCTTAGGGTTTAGGACATTATAATTTAAATCGTTTTTGGTTGTCTGCATTTTATAACTGACTTCTGCCTCATTGCACTGGCATGATGTATTGTGTTGTGAATGCCGACCCCTGCGTTCTCCCCACGTATGATGTCGCATATTTTGCGCCAGTCTTTCATTATGTATTCGACAGACGAGTACGTAGATATGCTTTTGATCTACGGAGAAGCAAGAACAAATACACCAGCGGCTCAGCATCTATATCGGGAGAGATATCCGAACAGACGATAACCAACAGCAAATACCTTCCGGAATGTTGAAAGGTGTCTGCGTATAACAGCGTCACTTGCAAGAATAGACACGCATCAGCAACATCGGGTGTTAATGCAGAAGCAGTTTTGAACGCTACCCAAAACAATCCGCATACTAGTACACGGTCAGTTGCTCAGGAGGTTAACATCAGCCAATCTTCTGTAGTGCGAATATTGAACACTAATAAGTTCCA
Source organism: Tenodera sinensis (assembly GCA_030765045.1). Taxonomy (NCBI): domain Eukaryota; kingdom Metazoa; phylum Arthropoda; class Insecta; order Mantodea; family Mantidae; genus Tenodera; species Tenodera sinensis. The sequence goes on along the minus strand of CM060964.1, from coordinate 81,713,937 downwards.
TCCTTCTCGTTTGCACCTACACCAAGTACTTCACGGGAGAGATTTCGAAGCTCGAGTAACCTTTTGTGAATGGTTACTGGAGCGAGTAGCAAGTGATGTGGGATTAGCATCCAGGATATTGTTTTCTCACGAATCAAAATTCCACAACAATGGAACTGAAAATCGTCACAATATATGCTATAGGAGTGTTCATAATCCTCATTGGGTAAGGGAGGCAGCATTTCAAGAGCAGTGAGGTGTAAATGTCTGGTGTGGAATCTTGGGAGACAACTTTGTTGAACCATTTTTCTTCGAAAGAGCACGCTACCTGTAATTCCTCAGTAGCTCACCCCTTATTATTAGGGAATGTACCACTGCAGGAGCGAATGACGATGTAGTTTCAACACAACGGCGCTATCGGTCAAGGATCGTCTGCAATCACATGAATGCTGCACATCCTGGTCATTGGATAGGAAGACAAGGACCAGTCTCCTGGCCTGCCTGATCACCTGATCTGACACCCCTTGACTTCTTTCTCTGGGATTATTTAAAAGAACGCATTTATGCAGAGGAGCTGGACAATCCAGAAACCCATCGCCAGCGTATTACAGTGGCTTGTAGATCTGTTCAACCCGCCATGCTACACCAAGTCAGGGGCTCCATCCAACAGCGTGCCCAGGCGTGCATTACCCAAGAGGGTCACCAGTTCTAGCACTTGCTTCGTTAGAGGAGTCGTGTTTTAGGAATAGAAAAAGGGTCATTCCAGAGCCGCTAAACGTATCACTATGAAACATTTTTAATAGCACAATAATTCACTGTGTGAATTGTGTTTAAATTCCATATTAAACTCTGACAATGTAATTTGCTTGTTTTCTGTGTTCAAATGTGTATAAATGATCCTTATTTCAATTACACCTACCTATAGGTGTGTTTAACCAACTACCTAATTGTAGTTCACCAATAAATAAACATCAAACAATGCCATAAAACATAAATAAAACAATAAACATGAATATAATAACAGGTTTCAGAATAATAATTTGTAAATTGTGAGGATTACACGGTAAAAAAATTAGTACATGCAGGTGATTCGAACCACCTTCACAGGAGACAGATCACTTCGGAGTCTTACGCTCGTTCCAACTGAGCTACCCAGTAACCTGTGAGATAAACACCCTGTTTAAGATGTAATATTCGCTGGTTCCAGTGAACATTTGCAAAAGTGCAAACGTCAGCTGTCTAATTACGAATATATTAAAAGGCGATGTGATAACATCTATATTAGTACTAATTTCATCGAGTGTTTAACATCTATGTTAAATACGCGGGTAGAGCCTAGTAATGGGGTCGATGTTTTCATGTTAGACTATAAAATGCGGATTGCATAAAACTCGAGAATAAGGGACAGCTGACTCACCTGGTGTGTAGTTATTTTCATACTATCCGTGTGAAGAGTAAACATTGGAAAGATGATTCACTTGTTAAAAATGCTGGCTTGGCTTTGAAATTCCTTGGTTGCAATTTCAAGAATGAACAGACAGTTTAAACCTTGATTATTTTTTATTTTTTGCTTGATACAGTTAGTGTGAGAAAAGCTGGTTGTAGTAAAGTGAATGAATACTGCCATTAAATGCCGCCTGCACTCCAAAGAGTTATGTTACTTATTACTATGGTAAATATAAAATACAAAAGATGTCCTGTTTGCTTAAGTTAGACCATTCCCTGACTAAAATAACATTGTTAATATTTAAACATTAATTACTAGCTCTGTTATCCAGAATTGTATGGACACATTCTTTAAGTGAGGGCTTGAAAATAGAGTTAGTAGGTTTAGAAGCTCAGGAATATCTCAAAAATTTCTCTGTGCCTTTTCATTCCAAAGGGTTTTTTCTTTGTATAAATTAGCAAAACGACAGAAATTTATACATTGGGGCTTAAAATTTGATTAGGGTAACTTTTTGAAGTTGTGAGGTACCTTACAACTTTTACCAAGTCCTATAGTACATAAATGCACAAATTTATGTTCCAATTCACCATTCCGTGTAGCTTTTTCCTACAAGTTCTTGAAAATAAAAGGGTACGATGGTCTATTATTTTTGCCAGTGTCACTATTTTAGGAATAGAAAAACATTATGACAATGAGTAATTGTATTTTTGCAAAATGGAATCGTTTGACAATAAGTACTACCACTACCACTGCCAATTAAGCTTTGTCAAAATCGTAGCCAAATACTCCTTCAGCAGTCGGAGAGAAGTTTGTTATATGAACAAGATATGCAAAATCTCTCCCCCGCTAGTTATATTTTAAAATCTTTTAAGGTTATATTCTCATAGTGTAAGCTATGTGTAATATAAGGTACATTTATCAGCAACTAATAAGGAAACGGATTTTTTTTTCACAGTACTTGTACAGACAAGAGAGCTCCTACTCGTGCAGCTATTTTTTTAGGTGTCATATTTCATTATATACAAATATCTTTAACGAATTCAAATTATGTACTAATTTCTCAAAAACGTTTACTATATAGTTGTCTTTAATGTTAATAAACGCTAGAAATGGTATTATGAGAGTTTACATCCAGACAACATAAATATGCATGCCGGAAGTTTAATTCCTCCATGATAAGGGGGAGCTGAGGAAAGTTTCCTTAAGAAAGAAAACAGCTGAATTATGGGAGTCTGTCTTCAAAGATTTGCATCTTTATGTATCCTTGAACCTTAGTATCCTTGGCTCAGATGATTAAAATTCGCCGTATTGTCAATTAGGTATAAATAAGCATCCTCTGACGTTCATATTCAAAGAGAAGGTATTGGAAATTGTAAATCATCCCTCAGATCACAAATTTAGAAATCTTGTTAAAGTGCTAACAATTTTGGAAAATTCTATAGCTTGTGAAAAATCTGTTTTATTTTGTGTAATTTGTATATGCAAACATAAATAAGCACTAGTGTCTTCAGCAAAAATAGTTTATACAATTTCTCCACGCTTTGATAAATGAAGCAAAAATACTCCTCAGCAAGCATGTACTTTATTCCAAAGAAATTAACAAACTTGAGTGCAAAACTTCCAGAGTAAACAAACTGCGAATGACAAGAAATACACCACGAGGAAATCGAAGACGTGTTTCATCCCAGTGGGAAAACGGAAGCCGCTTTCCCTTAGTGTTGTTTCTGACGTGTTATTCCTTCCTTCTCTAGCATTAAACACATTCAAGCCACGTTACAAGAGATTACCTCGTTTGCTTTGCCGCCGGAATAGGATTTCTTAGCGTTACATATGTAGGTACGCGGCGGCGTCTAAGGAAACGCAAGGCAACCCAACAAAGGAAGCAGAGAGGTTCGCTCTAAAGGGCAATTTTCATAGTTGAGTGGTTCAAGTATCCGTGCCTTTGAAGGGAGCATGGCATAGATGTACAACTGTTGCCGCTTTATTCTGTCTCATACATACACTCCCTTACAAAAATGCACCGACCAGTAGTACCTCAACTACTCATTTTAATTTGACGGCGAGTGGACTTGGAGCACCGAGCAGTTCCCTTGATCATTCCGATGCTTATGTATAACCGTGAAGAACGTGCTTATGTTGTCTTTTTGCTTCGAAAGCCCTCAATAGCCATACAAACACAGCTACATATGATGCTCTTTCTCAGTTAACTTCGCTTCTGGGCCGCTGTTTATGCATAGATATTTATTCAGGAGTACATTCTCATCTGCCCTAAGGATGGTCCACAGTAATCAACATTTAACTTCAACAATTGAAAGTTAGCCTTCAAAAATTAACAAAAAGTTCGTTCAACATACTTAACATATCATTCACACTGGTTGACTGTTTGGGGCAGAAAAATATCCCATATAAAGTTAAAATGGCTTAGATGATGATAATTTGCCTAAGAATTTGGATTAGACCCTTTCTGGCTACTTGGCACAAGAATGAAAACGTTGTGAATGAGCTTATAATTGAAAATAGGTTTGGTTTCAACATTTTTGCGAATTAGGTAGCAAAAATTATTTTATCTGTGATTTGAACAAGGTAGAACCTATAATCCTAAAAAAGGCAACACATTTAAGAGCAGCCACTCCAGCACATCAACAGCTGTCTACATTTCCACATTCGAAAAAGCTTAAATTAACTTAATCACACAAGCTCCGGCACAGACAAAAATTCCCGAAATACCGCGAAAAAAATACTCAAAATGAGCTTTATTTAAGGGCACTCTCGAACTGCTTGGTTCTCAGAGTCCCATTCTATAGTTATTAGGCGTGAATGAATGCTTAATTTTGCTCAGAGGACCCTTTGTCAGCTTTGAGGTTCTTTTACGTGCATAAATCCACAATACCGGACCACCGACTTTACTTCCCTTCAGAAGAAATCCATGCTAAGGATTTTTTCGCTCAAGAAAGTTCATCAAAGTCCATCCGGGTTTGAGCCCGCGACTTTATTAAATAAAAGCTAGCACGCTGTCCCTAGAGTATGGAGCACGACAGTTACCGCTAAGACCAAACAATAATTCAACATGTTTTCCATCAGGTTAGGGAAACAGTTACGGCTCAACATTGACACTCCAACACGTTCAATAAATATGTTAAGCCCATCGAATTTGTTCAACTGCTTTCCGAATTGGCTCAACAGCTTTAAATTCAACATGTTCATGTGAAACGTTCAGTAGTGTGGACACGGTTGTGGCCGAAATTTGCAGTCTAGTCCACCTGGCATTGCACGAATGTAATCATCAAAGTTTCAAAAACAAGGTTGGGATGCTTTTTGAAAACATGTATATTCCACAATTTTCACTTATACCTAAAGTATAAGTTTCGATATGTTTCCTCAGATTGAGTGGTCCAAATTGTAAGCATAAGGTGTTTAAAATATAAGATGTATCACACGATTTCTCAACAAAAGTTCTCATTCCACTGTTACTAAGGTACGAAATACATCGACTTATTTGTTCATGTATGTCATGTTTACACTCTTGAAATATATTGTGCATAGCTTCTTACAATGTTTCCTTGCTGCCACAGCACAGAACATTAGGTATTTTGGATGAGGCATCAATATTTTCGGAACGCATAATAGCAGCACATGTGTTAACAGTAGGGCCGGGCAGGTCATTCTTCCCCAGATTGTATCTCATGACGGTGAAGAAATATCCCTATATAATGAAAGTGTTCTCAGTGCACACGAGGCAATAAGGATACCTATCTAAACTAAAGTTGTTTGTAGAACAGTAAGTTCAAAATGTTGAGAGCATTTCTGTGATTTGTGCATATAATCGATTGATGCATGACTATTTGGAAATAAAGAAGAACTGACTGTTTTTAAACCAGTTTAAAACACAAAAACTCTGAATTTTAGCTACAAATATAACTCATGGCTCTGGTATGCTCATGAGTACTCTAAATAATGTATTTTGACAAAATTACAAAAGTCCAGTCGAGTTTTTTTTTTTTTTTTTTTTTTTTTCCGCTTCATTCTCCCTCAAAACTTTTGCAAAAATACAGCTATCTTTTACTGACGTTACACAGTATTCAGTTCTTCATGATATTATAACTCACAACTGTTTATTTTCGTATCCCTAACATATTTATCTTCTTTTCTTTACTTTCTCTCTCTCTCTCTCTCTCTCTCTCTCTCTCTCTCTCTCAAACAGCTGACTTTGACGATACGATCAGGTAATGTAGGGTAATGCATTCATTATCGAATCTATATTTCTGGAATGAAATAATTTTGTACAAAGTTACTGGTTAGAATGTCATAAAAATATCACAGTCTCCTCAAAATTTTCAGTTACTGAACACAATAGAAATAAAGCAGTACAAAAAGAAATTACCTCCAGTATTTTAAACATGTCATTTTGACACATTATTTCAGGACGTAAGTATCCACTATATTAAGAAGATTAATTATGTGGAGCTGTCAGAAAACATCTAGAAACTCAGCATATATTCTCCTCTACTTCCTGGCACAATAAAAAGTATTAAAATAAAACCTTTGGGTTAAAAGGGTAAAGGATACACACAGAGGGGACATCTGGCTCAGTTCGACCTATACGGATCTATTACGGCTACCACCCCCAGGAAGCAGGCATGAAATGAGGTAACCGAAGGTGCCACACAGGGTCGCAGCTAGACAGGCCACAGAGACGCGCGGAAGTTCCTAAAAAGTGCTGAGATCTCTTTATCTAGACGCCAAGTTACGCCAAGCAGCCATCACACCACGGTTCCGGAGTGCCACTGAGCGTCCCCCCCCCCTCCTCCGACAGAGGACAAGGCCGGCCAAACGCCACCTAGTGCCGAAACCTTTGGGTTACTTCTAACAAACTTTCATCAAGTAATACTTTCAAGGACTGTGCCTACTAATAGTTACCATTGTTAAATAATGAATAGCATACTAATTTCAGACTGTTTATTTGCAAACAGCATGTTATGTTATAAAAATGTTATATAGGCCGGAAAACTTGTTCATAATTACTTTTTGGAGCACCTTCACGCATCATCTTCGGAAACAGTACTACCCATTATATTTCTTAACCGAACATTTTGAAATTTTGAAATTCTTTGAGACAGCTAATATTTCATACTGAGGTAAATATCTGGAAGTACATAATCAAATCAGAGCAAATTTCACGTTCCTCGATCATCTAGTACTATATTAAGATATTAATTTTCTTCTTCTTCTTCTTCTTCTTCAACGGATAACCATTCTCTTTGTAAGTCTTACATCCCAAAGAACCTAAAACCTAATACTTTGGTTTGTAGCCTCTCGAGAGGTAAGCAGAGTGGATGATCTGCCCAATGCCTGCAAAGGCGGTGAAAAACAAAGAAACTAAATATAGTAATGGAAGGGATGATTGAAAAATTCGCGGATCACATTATCCAACCCAGCATCCACCTAGCGTGTGACGAAAACAGCAGAAATCATTTCGATCAGATTGGTAAGCCCTGGGGTTTGAACTAGGAACCTCACGAATGCGAGTCGCACATGTTACCGTCATGCCACTCGTTTTGTATAAAGATATTCATATATTACATAATTCACCTTTGTGAAAGCAAGGTGTTAACGTCTTTCTAGTAATTTATGCTGTGTAATGCAAACCCTTTAACAAGTTACCGCAGTTTATGGACCCATAAAAATGGGTACTGATTTAGTCATTGTTTCACTACTGCTTAAAATAAATTAATAAAATAGCTATCTTACCTAAAAATAGTAGGAATGTTGTTACTTTTCTATTTAACTTGGGTATTTTGAAGACACTGTGTTTTAGTTTAACAAATTATAAAAAATATGTACAAGTAACTGCGTGAGCGTTTTTATGCTTTTAACATTTTAGGCATAACTTCCGAGACTGTGTTTGTAACTCGTAGCTTGAAACAGGCTTCTACCCATGTGTGACAGCGCATAAAAGCCACGTTCGCAAGGGAGAAAAAAATAGAGAATTAAAAAGTACGGCACGTATTTTGCTTGATTGTAGCAACATGGCCTGAGGAACAGATGTCGTACTGGGAAAAACCTTACGTGATACTTCCGTCGGGCGAAAACTGACTAAACGACGGTTTCCTTCAATATTTTACTAGCATGCCTCTCAGTAGTAACGGGACATAAACGAATATTTGCACTTCATTAGGTAGATCAGAAAGAAACTTGGCTAATTAAACCAGATTTAAAGCCAAATAGCGACACATTTTAGTTCCAAACGTACTTGCATTATGTACTATATACTGTATACATATAATATTTGTATATATTCCTGATATACAAAAGAAATGTTTTATATAATAACCTTATTTGCAAAAGGTATAATATCCAAGAAATTCCAAATTAAGATCATGTTGGGGAGAGAGGGTACCTAAGGATGCCGCTGCAGTAACTTTCACTTTTTGAACATCTCAGAGAAGTAAGAGGTACAATTGGAGTAATAGTTAAATTCACTTATTTGATTCAGGTTTGCAAGCTGTTGTCTATGACTGTACGTAATGGTCCACGCCAAACACAGTGGTACAGAAACCAAAAAGGCGTGTAGCGGCTTCCAGCGTATACGCACATAAGAAAATTAAAGTCACTTAGGGTTAGAGCTTGGATATACGACGGAAGAGACACCCCACACACTTAGACCTACATAGATCCATTGTAGCTATCACCCCTCAGGGAGAAGAGATCAGGTAGTGGAACCACAGGAGGCTACAGGCCACATAGATGTGCCGAAGTCCCTGAAAATCTCGAAGACCCTACTGCTGGAGGGCGATGCACGATCCGTGAAGCAAACAGCCCTGAAGTCTTCACGGAGAGCAAACTTCCTTTGATCAAGCATCCACGCCATTTGTCCGGCACCGCCATAGGCAAAAGATCTGAAAGATGAAAACAAAACTAAATGAAAGAGAAACGATGAAGAGAAATAGTGCTAGTTGAAAAATCACCCAAACATTCGACTGCCCACCAGGAAAACCATGCAAAAACCGTCACAATTGGCAGACGACAGAAATTGAACCCGGGACATCTCGAATGCGTACATCACACGGTGCCGCAGAGGCATCTCACTTAGTTTTCGAGTCGAGGAGTTAAATCATAGTTGTACTTCACTCATTTTGAAATAAATGCAAAAAAAGTCTTTAGACAAGGCTGACTTTAATGGAAATTATATCCAAATTGTTCATTACATTTCATTCCTGTCGTGAATTCCTATTGCCATGTGTTCTCATTAAGACCTAAGTTTGGTACATAAGGAAACTAAGTTTTCCTTAATAGAGTTTACTGGTGAAATTTTCATTTTGTATAGTTTCAAAGCTTCTTGGTTTGTTTGTTTTGTGGGTGCCTAGGATAGGTTACTCTCCTTTCAGTAGGCTTATTAGTTGCCTAGTTAATAAAGGGTAGCTTTTCTGATAAGAAGGTATACCCTGGGCGCAACAGTTTGGGTTAGATTTAAGGGTATTCAACTGCTAGGTCATCAATGAGGTGGCGCAACAGCACTTTCCGGACCAAGGCCTACCGCCAGGCCGCTGCGTCTCGCCACCTCTGCCTCATGAGTGGAGTGCCGTACTGAAGGTGGCACGTGGTCAATGCCCTGATCCCTCCTGATCGGTCATGCGGTCTTCGCGACCAGGAGATGCTACCTCTCAATGAAGCAGCTCCTCAAATAGCCCCTCAGGGGCCTAACGAGGCTGAGTGCACCCCGAAACAGGTCTCCCAGAGAGAGAAAATCCTCACGCCTGTACCGGAAGTAAAACTTGGTTCTCCCGCTTGCTAAGCAGCAGCTTTTTTAATATTTGGTATAATTAAAACTAAAACTTCTCACACAGTTTAATTAGTTTGATATTAAACTGATTAGAACGCCACAGCTTTCTTTCCCAACTCTTCAGTTTCAACGTAATTGATAAACTTCAATGGATAACCTCCCACTGTAGAATCCCAAGCAATGAAGCAGCTGATTTCCTGGAGAAGAAGTCATCTTTCATGAAACAGATATGAGTTTTTATACCCAAGTCAAGTGGGAAATTGTATTTTAGGAAACAAAAATGTGAAATTCAGGGTCCATACGGCACCTGCAACGGAAAACAGCAATGTACAATTCAAGTCAATAACGTGACATGACTGCTTAGGAAAGCACATCCTTAGGAAGAATATCTTCTCGACTACTAAATGCATCCTAAGCAACAACTCTGAACAGGTTATGGACGAACACTTCTAGACAACTTTTTGCATTACAAAGCGAAGACATCAAGACTGCGAAGTATTAGAGAGCAATACTTCTGATGACTTTTGTGACAAGCGTAGCACATTAGAAAACCAGAGAGACAAAACGTTATACGTATCGGGTACCTGGAGCTCAAAAACTATTAGCGTGTCTGCTTCACGTTCAAGAGGTCGCGAGTTCGAATCTCGCTTAGGGTAAGTTATCCGGGTAAGGTTTTTTTCCGAGGTTTTCCCTTATCCTGAGAAGACGAATGTCGGGTAACTTAAAGCTCTATGGACCATGGACTCATTTGAGCACCATTTCACCCATTTCATTCATCGTCCGAAATGACGCAATGTTGGAGGACGTTAATTAAAAAAAAAAAAAAATTAAAAACTATATTTTTTCAGCTCATATTGCCCTCACTTTATTTGAGTACTGATCGGATCTATTATGAATATTTTATTATTTCTGTTCATAGTTTATAGAACATTTAAGCATGATTACAACTACTTGGGTACTGTAGTGTTTTTAATGTTTACACACATGTGACTTGAAGTAACTCAAACTGTAACAGAAAAAGTTATACAAATTGCGAGAAAATTAAGTTATTTTTCTCCTTATCTTGATTAACTAGGGTAAAAAGACGACTCTCATTATTAGGGATCTATTGTTTCATTCCTTATATATGAGTGAAAGGTGTTGTGGGGCGTTTATACGTTTGATTCTCTGTTTGTAAGCTACAAGAATGAGTCAAAGGGAACCAGTAAAAATAACTGTAGGAGTTAGACAAGGTTGTGCACTGTCAACCTCTCCTTTTAATATAAATTTTGACAACATGATAAAATCATGGAAGGAAATAACAATGGGTGGAATTAACTTAGGAAATTTAATAATAAAACATTAGCCTTTGCGGATGACCAGATTTTAAGAGCAAAAATAGAACACGCGTTTCAAAGAATGCTATACAAACTAAACCAAATGTCAAAACAATATGATACGGAAATGTCATCTGAAAAATCAAAAGCGATGGCTTTCAAGCGTTCCCATTCAGTTCGGTGAAAGATAATATTAAGAAACAAACCAATAGAAGTGACAAAATTTAACTTTCTAGGAAGCAAATTATTTTATACAATGTAAATACATATACATAATGAACTAAGTTAAATTATATAACAGGAATTCTAAATAGATCTTTGAAAAATAAAGCCCGAAAAGACATTATAATGAAATTATATAACAGGATGGCAGTTTCTACAGTAACTTATGGATCCGAAACATAGCCTATGACGGCACAATACTCAGCTAGAATACAGGCTGCACAAATGATATTTCTCAGATCAATAGCAAGATATCAAAGAACAGACAAAAACATAATATAAAGATAAGGCAACAATTAAACGTAGAGGAACTAAATACGACAATAGTGAAATATAGAGCAAATTGGAAACAACACTTAATAACTATGACTGAAAACACAATAGCAAAAGCAGAATACAACTGTTCACCACGATGAAGAAGAAACTTGGGAAGACCTAGCAAAAGATGGAAGCAGCAGCAATTTGGAGACGGAACAATTCAATAAAAAGCCTAAACCGTGAATAAGAAGAAGAAGAAGAACAAGAACAAGAAGAAGAAGAAGGATGAGGAGGAGGAGCAGAATAAAAAGAAAAATCTGCTCTTAAATCTTAAAAGCTATGCTAAAACACCGGATATTTTTCTCAGGTACAAGATTATTTCGTGAACATTAAATATTTTGGTTTAGAAGTAACGCGACCTAAGGATATAAATCTTGCTTGGATGATATTAACTTAACCAGAACTACCGGTCATTATATTTTAACTTTTAATGACATTAATGAAAGAGTAATTGAAGTAGCTAAGGTAAGCAGTAGGCGTAGAATGTCGTGTTTATCGGTCATGGGGGGAATGAAAAAGTTGAACAAGAAAGTGCTCGCATGTGATGGAGTAAATGAAGGGAAGGAAGCTAGATGTGGCAAGATATCTTAAACAGGAGTTCACATGCATGGTGGTATATGTTTCTGGGACCTCTTGTGTGTTTCAAGGAGTACACTGTACTCTTTCGCATATATTTCTAAATTATGACAAGCGCTAGTATATATCCGCTAGTATTTGTCTAAGAAACACAAAAATGTTGTCTTATAAATATAATAGCTCTCAAAGAACAGTCTGTATATGAGGTTTCACACGTCAGCTAAAAACACAGCACAACCCTCCTACAAGGTGTTGATTTTGAATTGCACCAAGTTGCATCTTGTTACGTAATAATTACGTGATGAGTTTTAATTAAACATTCATTTGTCCAGAATTGTTATAAATTCAGATCCATTTTCTCATTCTTGTAATGGAGATACGTTTGAGTTAGAACGAGAAGTTTTAGAGTGCCCCTGGTATATATACAGGGCTATTCATTTAAAACCTAACGCGCGCACGGCATTTCGACTGTGCGCGATTGGGTGTGCCACAGCCGGATTTGCTCCTACATAGAGTCCGCGCGTAAAGCATGTGCAACACTCTTACCTTATGTATTTCATGTGTAAAAGTTATTATAAATGAGAATCAGCAAGTCGTGTTCATATGGCGTATATTCAAACGTTCCCTGGTGAAATGCCTCCTTCCAGATTTAAAATTCACGAGAATGTGAATAAAGTTGAAACCACTGGTTCTGTGGCAAACAGAAGACGAAAGTGTGAACCTACAGTTTTAACAGATGAAAAGTTAGATGAAATAGGCGCATGTTTTGAACGTTCACCACACAATCCATCCCAAAATTGGCACAACATGTGGGAATTTAAGAGCCTTCTGCACATAGAGCAACTAAATTCTTAAAACTAAAACCGTGTAAGTGTACAAGTGTCCATGTTTTAAAACAAGATGAACCAGTATCACGAATATATTCTTGTGAATGGTTTCTTTCATCAGTGAATGACGGTTTAATTGATCCACAGCTTATTCTTTTCCAACGAGGCGTGGTTCCACCTAAATGGTCGTGTCAACACTCATAATAGTTGGTACTAAAAATCCACATCGCGTTCAAGAAATCCCTTATTATGATCGGAGATTTGGCATTTGGTGTGCTGTTAGCACTAGGCGCATAATCGGTCCAATATTCTACGAGCAGACTGTAAATGCAGAGAGGTGCCGAAATGTCATTTTGAGCCCATTTTGTCATGAACTGACGGAACAAGAGAAATCATATGGGTGGTTTCAACAAGATTCTGCTACTACCCATACAGCAGAGGAGTTCATGAATAAAATAAGGAAGTGTTTGAAGATAGGGTGATCAATGCTGGTGTATGACCCTCTCGCTCCTCCGATCTAACAGTTTGTGATTTTAGCTTGTGGGGTAAGCTGAAAGACAAAGTTTACGAGACAAATCCTTTATACTTTGGAAGACCTAAAACAAAATATTATAAATAAACATTACAATGGCCCAACTTAATCGCGTGAATGTGTTCTCCCGATATAATGCTTGTTTAGCTGAGGGTGGACGACATTTCCAGAATCACCTATAAGGTAGGAGTGTTATACATACTTTACGCGGAGTTTATATAGAAGCAACGTCGGCTGTGGCACACCCAATCGCGCACAGGCGAATTGCCATGCACCCGTTAGGTTTTAAATGAACAACCTGTATATACAGGTTATAAATCGTACAACGCAGCTTATATAGATCCATTGCAGCTACCACCCGCCCCCTCCAGGAGGCTACAGACTGCAGGCAAACAGGGCAGAGAGACGCATAGAACTACCTTATTCCAGGCTCGTAGACCCATCCCACTGCTAGAGCTGCCTAGAGATGGCGATGAGCCTCCTGTCAAGCAGCAACCTTGCAGTGTCCACGGAGAGTAGTCTTTGAGCAATCACCGCCATCTGTCCTTCAGCGTCACAAGCCACGAGACTTAAAAGCACCCCTGAAAGATGAAAAGGAAACGGAATGAGAGGGAAATGATGGAAAAGAGATCATGGTAGATGAGGAACCACGCATTCCCCAGCATTTCCCTATCGACCAGGAAAAACCATGAAAAACCTAAGGTCAAAGTGGGCGGTCAATGCGAATCGAAACCCGGGACCTACCGAATGCAAACACAAAATGTTACCACGGAACATCTCCCCTCCGAGTACTTGAACTGAAACCGGCCGAGATAGCTCCGGGTTAACGTTTGAGGCTCGCATTTTGGAGGACCCGAGTTCAACCTCGGGTTTTCTCGTGGTTTCCCTTGGTCAGTAGATGAGTGCCCCTTCTACCACGACTTTCCTGTCCTTTTCCTGTCCCCATCACTTCCACCGTCTGTTTCAGGATTTCAAGGACCGTGCATTGGTACGGCGTGTTGTGGTAGAATTCTGGATTGTGCTCTTTGAAAATGTTTCTCCCTGGCGTTCAGTGGGCCTACTGAGGGCCGTCTTGGCTGAGATGGCTCAGATCCCAAGCACTCTCTTTGGGGAAGGGAGCTAACGCGTGACTATCATCTGGAATCGTTGGAGACCCCTTCCTTGCTGGCGCACTTCTTCCTCTGTGTCTGGTCCTCCTTATCCCTGCCTCCCAAGGGTAATTTTGGAATCAAAAAGTGGCGTTGCGACCTATACACTTGCCTGCTCTGCTTCAGATTTCTGGAAGCCCTTTGGTATTCGTACTCCTACTGCTACTGCAACTGAACTCCTTCAATAAAGTGGCCAGCTGGCGTCAAAATTATTTTAAAAGTTAATAAATATCAAATTAGAAGTGTTAGCAATATTCGTGTTTCATATTTTGACAGCAGCAACACGCTCCCTAAGTTAGTGCTGTCCAAATTTTCATATGTGCTTGGGCACATTTAACTCCTGTCTAAGTAGGCCCGGGCACCATCACAAACACCACAAAGGCAAGTACCCTTCTTTTGCGAGGAAAAAGGGAAAGAACTTGCTAAGGAAGCAATGAACATAGCTTTAGACATACATGGGTGTGTACTGGGAAGATACTCGGAAGGAAATAGTTTTGTCTTGAAATTTTAACTAATATTAGAAACCGTCGGAGTAAAAATGTCCTAATAAAGGATGCCAGAAAAATATATCACAGGCGCTGCGTAATTATTGTATGTTTCTTATTGGCTAAGTAGAATAGTTATGGTTAGGCATAAACACCGATGGAAATAAGCTCCACTTACCTCCGTAAATCCTCTTCCGATAGCCCTCTTGAAAAGAGTGGTTTTGTGGTTCTCTTGACTTACGTAGCTCTGCTTCTGCAGACAGTGAAGATCAGATTGAAGGTACTCCTCTGAAGCACCACATTCCCACAAGATAGCAGTACGCTTATGTATGACTTGTTAATACCTTTAGTGCCTAATAATCAAGCTAGAAGGAGAGTAGCATTCTTTAATTCTTTGAATCAAAAACCCATGCATGCGACATACTAAGCCTTCAATTTAAAGTATGTCATGACGTCAGTGTTTTGAGTTGATGCTTTAAGGGGAAAGACATAACGTCGTACACGTGTGACGAATAAGTTGCCTAAATAGCACGGCGTATAATCCGATACAATGCAATAATGACATTGATCATAAAACGCAGAGCAAATAACATACCTAGCAATCTCGCACATAAAAGCGTAGTATAAAATAAAATAAACAATCAAATGACTATGTTAATTTTTCTTGCATAACCATACTAACGTCCATTAATTCCGCACACACAATATTCTTATGCAAATTCGCACTAGAGGGTAGCAACAAACCCTTGAAACATTCATGTTGTCCTACGCTAACGGCAGTAAGAACTATTTACGGCTTTCATGGACCTTCGATATTGAACAAAAAAGGCAGTCATTGACAATAAAGAACCTTTTCACCGAAAAAAAAATAATTTGTGTCAATATTTGAAATATTTGGAGCTATATAGCTTCTTGAAGAATGGATATAAATTGTTTGTTATTCCACCAACTTTCACGCAAGCCTGGCGTCAACAATGCTGTAATGTATTTTCATTTCAATTTGAATGAATTTAGTCACAAATCATAATATGAAGTTGCTAAATCTCTTATAAATTAAACTCTGTGCGACATTTTAACATTAAATTGTGACTAAATTCATTCGAATTAAAGTAGAAATGATGCATAACAGCATTGTTCACAAAATGATAGCACGACAGTGAAATAATAAATAATTCATATTCATTTGTCAAGAAGTTGGATGGCTCCAAATCTTCTACATAAATTATTATTTTTCACGGTGAGACGGTTCTTTATTGAAAATAACTCTATAGGACATATTTGTTACACTCGTGCAGAAAACCTGGTTAACGTATGGCCGAAGGAATGCCTTCCACCCGGTATAACACACTTAGGTTCCAGGTAGCAAATACGCTAAATTACATTTTAGTTACCTTCCAATGCGGGGGTGGAGTGCAAACTAAGAGATTAAGTATTTCACTTATTATTCTGTTTTTAAAAGCTGCATAAAACTTTACAACAATATAATACTTCTGACAACTTTTGCTAACTGGAATCTCAATCCAACTAATACTTAAGAACTTACACCAATTACTACTTTCTATTACCTTGTATCAAAATTTATTATCATGGAAAACATATAGATTCGATTAGATACAGAGGATAATGAATAGGCACACGTTTCTCTGCCATTAATCATTTGCTGTAGAATTCACGAATTGCCACTTTGTTCCAATAGGCAACCAAATTGTCATCATAAATGATAAAATATATTTATTGCTTCATGATTATATAACGTAGAACTTGCTGCTTTGTCAGTTCTTGTATTTAAATACATTTTGGTATTAGTAACACTTGGTCTACTAACATTTAAGTTTGATTTCTGCATCAATCTAACCGACATACCCCGTATTATTTATTAAGTACAAACATGGTATAGAATTGTAAGGTATTTTACTAATTTAATATTTCCTAGTACGTTACAGCGCAAATAATAACAATAACAATTATTAATAATAGTAACAATTAATAATAATAGTTTCACCATGAAACAGACATTGAAAAGCCCCTGGTAGGTAGCCACTTTTATCTATATATTCGAGGTATGCTTTGTGTTTGGGGACTCGGGAGCATCCTGTATACCTGCTAGAAGAGGCGCCTTTGTAACCGGTTTTCAAAACACAGTGCATACACCTATAGGTAAGTTGGATTGAGAGGAGAGAAGGAATACGTGTGATGAAAGGGGAGCGAGGGTTAAAAGAATTATGGAATAAAAAAACAGGGATGAGAGTGAAAGACAATGATTAAGATGGAAGGTTAGAGGGTCATAAATAGTAAGGGGTATACAGTGGAAAAGGGAGAGAGTAGAGAGGAAACTCTGCATTTAACCCAGTAACAAGTACAGAACGAGAGTTTTGCTAGTTTTAAATACAATTCTGTATTTTACAAACAGTCGAATCAGAAGGGAAAAAAAATCACAATAGCTTGTGAAGAGCTTTGTGTAATGCAAATCATACACCGCTACAAGCTGACCCGAAAATGATGACAATGTTAACAAATCATGTTGCCAACCACAAGTTCATTACTCGAAATGTAAACAGCTGGTGTCACACGTATATGTGGGTTGCGCATGTTGATCATATTAGAGAAGTGAATACGGTTGAGTAACCCTGTTGTTGTGTGTTTTGTTTGCCTCACAGTTATATCTCGGGCACTTATACTACTTATCGACAGAATTGTTACCTTGTGCGTTTCTAGAAGAATTTTGAGTTATTAAGTGCGTTAGCATTACATATTTCTCCACCTTAAACGGTTTTGATGATTAGTTAAGACATTTGTTATTTATAAACAATAGAACAACCAACTCGGTGACTTAAGCCCAGGACCACAATACCTAATCTGTTTCAATATGACTGCCTTGACATGTACAGAACATTATTATTATTATTATTATTATTATTATTATTATTATTATTATTATTATTATTATTATTATTATTATTATTATTATTATTATTATTATTATTATTATTATTATTATTATTATTATTATTATTATTATTATTATTATTATTATTATTATTATTATTATTATTATTATTATTATTATTATTATTATTATTATTATTATTATTATTATTATTATTATTATTATTATTATTATTATTATTATTATTATTATTATTATTATTATTATTATTATTATTATTATTATTATTATTATTATTATTATTATTATTATTATTATTATTATTATTATTATTATTATTATTATTATTATTATTATTATTATTATTATTATTATTATTATTATTATTATTATTATTATTATTATTATTATTATTATTATTATTATTATTATTATTATTATTATTATTATTATTATTATTATTATTATTATTATTATTATTATTATTATTATTATTATTATTATTATTATTATTATTATTATTATTATTATTATTATTATTATTATTATTATTATTATTATTATTATTATTATTATTATTATTATTATTATTATTATTATTATTATTATTATTATTATTATTATTATTATTATTATTATTATTATTATTATTATTATTATTATTATTATTATTATTATTATTATTATTATTATTATTATTATTATTATTATTATTATTATTATTATTATTATTATTATTATTATTATTATTATTATTATTATTATTATTATTATTATTATTATTATTATAAACTGCAAAGCCGAATGGCATATATCTTTAAACCAGTCATTTTAGTATAATTTGCAGTGTTAAAATATGTTTGTTTTATGATTATAAACAATCTGCAAAAACGTTTATAATAATTTTTGTAAGATGGATTTACTGGGCTAGGCACTAGAGTGTCAAACATATACACCATTAAAGCCAATCATAATTCCCCTACTTAATGGGAAGTGGCAAACTATCTTCGCAATATTAAAGGATGCGATGTTTCTTTTTCTACAAAACTGACAATGATACGCCGATGAAAATTGACGTACAAGTGGGTTGATAGTTTTTGTATATTTTTCTTCATACATAATACAAATTAACAACAATAAGAATTTTCTTTAAAATGATAAATGAGCTATACACTTGAGGTTTGAAGGTCTTTGAGTTAGAGAATTAAAATTGGAGAATACCCACCAGCTGCAATATAACAACAGGTAAATACTACGTATTCGGTTTGAACAGTTTCATGACCGTTTTAGTGATACTTTGTTCGGGTATTTAATGTTATACATGGCTTTTGCTGCAGACGCTTTTTTGTCGTTTATGTGTTTTATGGGAGCACCTGACGAAAAGAGATTTAGTGAATATAGAGAAAGTGAAAACAACATTCATCAAGAAAATGTTGTATATATCGAAGTACACAACCGCACGTACGTAATGTGCAGAGAAACAATGTCAATAGAAGACCTTCGACTACAAATATTGCTACCGGCGACAGAGGCGTACAGGCAACTAGTGACGGAACACCGAATGAAGAAAACAGAAATACGGGAAGAGTTCTACACCACAGACGCCATGAACAAGGAAGACTGGAAGGGATCAAGCTACGAACTAAGGCGCTTGGTAATAAGAGATGCAACACATGGTTTCCACCACAATGACCCAGGCGAAGAATGCGTGTGCGCGTTATGTGGAAAACAATGCACGAGCTACCATGCAGAAGTGTGTGAAAAGAGAACACTCTCCATGAAAAAAGTGAAAGTGAAGTGGTACACGAAAGCTGAGAGATGGAACAAAACAGAGATCAGGACAGGATCTATACGCAATACACATTCTATTAATGAAATTTGTATCAATGCTCATTGTGCGACTTTTTCGCATTATTATTACAACTACATATTCCTGGCATAAATAGCTTCTGAGAAAAAGAAACACGAACGTTGAAAGTTATGACCTGTGAAAAAAGAACTCAAAGATAGACAATACCTTAGTGCATATCTGTTCCATATTCAGGGTGATCTAGATGATCATGAATATGGGCTAGACTTGCGCTAAGACATTGTCTTTTGCTGGATTTTTTCGCAAGCTAAAATCTCCAACGTTCATTATATTAATAAGTAGGGATAGGACTTCGATACCTCAATACTCAGTGGTCTCAAAGTATGTCTAATACTTTTAATTAAGCCTTCGATACCTTTTCGATATTCTTAAATTCTTATGTTTTGCATTATTAACAGTACTTGCGTTTAGCTTTATGCTAGATAAGAAATGAAAGAAGTCGAGACCACTTTATTGCCTTGCACGTAACCCCAGAACTGGACTATGGTTCTACCAACAAAGCCAAAAAGTTCCAAACCGGCTGCGCGGTGCTTTGCCTGGCCGCGTCCTCGGCGCTCGTGCCGTCGGCTGCTGTCATAGAAAGGCGCGAATGAAAGCATACAACATTTTTAAAATTACTTTTAAAGGTTTTACCTCCCAACTTTAAGAAAGGAGATGCTGAAACTGGCCACCGTCGATGTCCATACTGTCACCGCGCCCGCCGCATCTAATTGCCGACAACAGCAGTGTCACCCATCGCATTATTGTCGGCACTACCGCAAAGGAGCCAAAGGAAAGAGACAGAGAATGGCCGCATTGTTGAGGCGCTTGCCGAAAGAGAGAAAAGGATAGATTCTACTGGAATCTTCTACTTTGTACTCCAGCGCAATAAGTGAACGTTCCTGAAGCTTCCAGAATAGTGCCTGGGAGATATAAATAGCGGTAAAGTGTGAGAAGAGGCAGTCAGACGTATGTGAGCGTTGAGTAGTCGTGCCGACGGAGACGGACAGACGATGTGAAGCGTTGTGCCGACGGAGAAGAGTTAGTTCTTTGTGTTACGAGTTCGGAGCCGCGCTGTTGGAGAATCGGAAAAGACTTTCTAGTTGTTGCAACGAGTGTACAAAGTTACTGTTTACGGAAATAAAAGTGTTTCTTTATCTCGACTACATCTATCTTCTTTACTTTACACCCACACCAAAAGTTACAATACATACATTTTTGGCACCTCCTTAGAAACGATCACCATCACTCACCGTAGTGTACGTTGAGAAATGCTGGCAATTTACTGGCGGGTATTTTGTTTAATTCTCCAGGGTGTGTGGGTTTCTCTTGTACACCTTATGTTAAGTTAAGTTACCACAGAGATAAGTCGGGTGACCGAGGGGGCCACAAATCCGGGTTAGGTAAATTGTCACCCCAGGTCAGAAAAGTACGTAAGTTCCCTCCGGGAAATTGTTGCGGTATACGTAAATTGCCCTCTGCAGAATAATAGTATTCGTTTTCATCGTGCATCCACCACTTATACCTACCTGCTGCTAGGTTTACTTATTATTATTACATTTCAATACTTTCCTTCCCATTTGCAGACTTAGGACGGTCAGGATGCAATAATTACATTCGGTTAAAAACTTCGTCGTAGTATTCAAAATTCATACAGGAAGAAACTTGTTGGAAACAGCCCTAACAAACAGAAGGAGTGAAATCTGTTCATTTTTATGTTGATTATTTTATTTTGTACAAACAGTTCCTTATCCAAAACAGTTTTTTCTTTTTCCTTGACTTCTTAACGATACGTAAGTATCGCTCTAACTGTTTTAGAACTTCAATAACGTCGTAAATATTTGGGTGGCTGGCATTAAAAAGACTGTTTAGTTTACTGTGAAAAGATTCAGTTGTATGTGGTGACTGACTGACGATGAATGTTCTGCCCACGTAATTGTAGGAAATACAGCTGCCTCTGAAATGTATGTATCCAGAACGTAGTCAATAAACTCTCTAGTGGCTGCCTTATCTGGCTGCAATGCCATCATGTGTATAAAACATTAGCTAACGGCTTCAGGTTTCAGAAAAGGAAGACCAAAAAATAATTTTAGAAATTTTCGGTCCTCTCCTTTTAGATACACACGACTGAGTCCTAAACTTTTAATCTTTCGGCACAAACTCTGCTCAAGATGAAATTGACAAGCCTTTATCTCTATGTTTGGTAGCACTGGTTTGATAGCCTCATGAATAGCAAGTTCAAAGTCCACATATATACATGAGCAAAGTAACTGTGATTCTTTGTTACTACATTCACGCATAGTGTGTCTAAACACTTCGATATACGTTCCAGTACAATTTGTTTTGAAGTAACAAGAAAAATAAAGGAACGTCGATATTTTGATGTACACCACGAACTGTGAATAATGGTGGAACAATTTGGGTGAACTTTTAAAAGTTCCATCTACATACAAAACTTGCGTCTTACTTAAAATACTCAAATTTGATTTTGTAGTAAATCCTAAAATATTTTTGGTACGATCATTAACCAGCATAAAATCTGCTCCCCTATTTGACTTTATTGTCATACGTGATAAAGAGTCGTAGAGGTCATTCAACGATATAGGTAAATCTGGTATTGTGGAAGCTCTTATATTTTGTACAATTGTTTTTATTAAGCTCACATCGTTTTTTGTTAAAGTTTCAACATCGCTGTTACTGAGATGTTGATGTAATAGTTTCGCGGATCTGATACATATATCTTCTACAGCTTTACGTTTTAGATGATTGCTGATATTGTTTGTGTTTACAGACGCTGATATGAATGTTCTACCATTTTTTCTATTTCACAATTACTATTAATTTTAAAATAACACGGGCATGCCTTCGTTGTACACGACCATCTTTCTACTCCACCATTCAAAGGCTCGTGGAAACTAAATTTGTATCCGTCAGTGATATTCAATTTGTGGCCCTTTTCACTTAACATATACCTCATCTTCAGTGGTGATTATGACTAAAATGAGAATATCTGCATCAAGCACAGCTTTGCCAACCTCCGTATCTTCATTCAACTGTAAAAATAAGAATATCGATATTAAACACAGTTCTGCCAACCTCCGCATTTTCATTCGCCTATAAAAATAAGCATACCTATCGTTATCAGGGACAGTTCTGCCAACCTCCGTGTCATCATTCACCTGTAAAAATAAGAATATCAATATCAAGAACAGTTCTGCCAACCTCCGTAATGATATCAAACAATCCATGTGAACTGATTAGATGCAGTGGTGGAATTTAAATTTGATTATCCTAAACCAAAGGGAGGCAACTTACGGTACCAAGCAAAACGATCAGGAGGCAATTTACGTGTGCAAGATATGTGAACAATCCTTTTTGAGGCAATATACATCACTCCCACAAATCTCTACTAATAATGCTGTCCTGAAACACACTTTCAATTGTTCTCATCGAAAGATTGGCCGTATGAGCTGTTGCAGGGCCTTGTTGACGAAAGACAAAATCACACTCCGTCCGCTAATTCTCTAAAAAAAGGGGGGAGGGCAAAATTGTATTCACGTATGTACGAGCGTCAACTGTTGATTCGAAAAAAAATGGCCCTATAACTATTTTTCCACTAATGGCTCACCATGCACCAATTTGTTCGTCATAAAGGGTATTTCATGAACAATATTAGGTTTCTCAGAGCTCCAAGGACGAGCTTTAATAAAGTTGTAAGTAACGCCTTTAAAAACAGTTTTAAAACTCGTGTATGGTTTCATCCGCGCCTTTCTATGATAGCGGCGGACGGCAACGATCGCCGAGGAGGCTGACAGCCAAAACATAGCGCAGCAGGTTCGGAATTTTTGTTTACTCTCTCCGTAGATAGACCTTGACTGCGTTTCCTGTGACTGAATGAATCCAATATTCCTTAGACTCTTGCGTTTAACTGAAAGCATGCGAAACAATGAGAGAAGTAGAGATACCCATGTAACTTGCAATGTTATACTGTCCGCAAAAGTTAAATGCATGTGAACGCTGGCCAGTGCTCAAGCGGAGCGCCGTTGTCAAGTGTAGTGCGTGTACCAGCAGAGGTTCTGTACATAAGAGCGCGTGAGATGCGTGTACCACATTCAGCAGCACTGGTAGGAGGGGCAAGCTTAGGATTCGCTGGAGTCTTCAGTACGGCCCGCCTCCATATGCCTTTAACTTTTGCGAAGATAATAACTCAGTGTGAATGAAGCTGATTTAGCGGACGCACTTAATCATGTTTCTGCAATATCCTGGCTTAGTGTCACAGTCTCTGCTGACCAAAATCTGTGCATCCATCAGAAACAACTCAGAACACAGTACGTTAGATAATACAGCGCATGGCAATATTATCTTTTTTTTTTTCCTTCCATCTGTTAATTTATTTTTCGCAAGTCAAACTCTGTACCTCATGGGCATATCATACGATTAATTTCCATAAACATATTCTTTTCTTGAATGAAACATGAGTGAACTGTGCAACTATTTTGACGTATACGGTACTAATAATAGCAGAGCTATATGCAGGAGTAAGCCACACACAACAAATTTAAAGACGCGTGTTACATTCATACACCAAGTGAAAGAGAGGACGTGTTTCCCGTCGCTGTCAGAACATGATGTCGCGACATCTGAAGATGTTGACCAGAAACAAAATTACTCACATGCGTTTATACACAAAAAGTACTAATAAGGACATTCTGGGTCGCTCAGTTGGTTTGACGCTGGCCTACTGATCCAAAAGTCGTGGGTTCAAATCCGTCCAGACCGATGGTTTTTAACTGTGCTTAAAAGCGACAGCTCCATGTTAGTAGATTTACTGGAATGTAAAAGAACTCCTGTGGGACGAAATTCCGGCACACCGGGACGCTGATGTGATGATAATGACCATGAAAGTAGTAATAATAGACGGAAATGTATATAGTAAAAGAAATCAACGTAGATGTAGAAATAAACACAACACGACTGATACAACTACATATTTTCTGTAGGTTATAACACTTTTCTTTGTAGTTGCATTATAAAGGATGAACTCAAACGGAAGTGCAATTAGCGAAAGTCACCCCATGCTATTCAGCTTCATTGATGCAATAGAAAACATTAAACAGCCGGCCAATTAACAAAATGGGCAATTACCTAACTACAGGCAGCGTATATAGGCAGAGCACGATCAATAGTCGGACGAGAAAAGATGAATTAGGATCCTATGTTGACCAATCAATGTGTTGCATGTTAAACTTTATTTTATAGACAACAAAATTGTCGCTTTATAAAAAATCTAAAGTGAACATTCACGTATGTTTTTATACGCGCAACAAATTCACATATAGGATGGAAAGCACATGATCCACCATATATGTATCGGCGAAGTGGTTAAAATGTTTCATGGAATGTTTTCCTTGCACTCGTAGTTTTCGCAAGAAAATCGTTTCAATTTTACCTATTTGGCAACAGCGCTATAAGCAAATTTCTGTGCGCACCTCTAATGCTAACAGAGTGGTACTCCTGGAATATGCATACGCTGGCTTGACGCGTAGCCATGTTTATCCTAAAGACAGGGTTTAACTTAAGATTTCAACCTTAGTTTCCGGCTAAACTCCTAGACCAGCGAGATAAAATATTACTTCGTCTCTACAGCAATAAGCTGTTCATTTTGGGTCATTAACACACTAGTTCGCTTAAAACTGTGGCAAAGATGGCTTTTTCCTTCATATTTCATATCTTAGCGAAAAAATCTGCAATACAACCATTTTTATATTCATGTTGTAAAAATTATCTTAAGCTACGGCACATCAAATACCTTCCACCTTTATATCCGTTATGTGTTATAGTATTCATACATCTCAGTTATTTCCTTCTGCCTCGCTGAAATTCATAAACGTGGATAGTCAAAGGACTTTATTTGAACAATTAATTATATTTTAATGTGTACACATTTAGGAACCTAATTTCTTGAATGAGAATAGTCTTAAGGACAGACTTGTACTTGAATATTACTTATACGTGTTGATACAGTTTTTAAATAAGCTTACAAACATAATTTTAATTTCGCTGTGTAAAATTACGAATGTATTTCTGTCACAGTGAGTGTATTAACAGATAGCGAATAGCATTTCCGTCCCCGTTGTAAAGTATAAGATTAGTTTGTTAAGTTATGTATTTTTTATGACATTCTAACTAAATTTTTCCGAACTGCATTAATAATATTACTAAGTTTTACACTATTATATGTCAATAACAAATGCATTTGAAATAAGAACTAAATATCAGCTTCCTAATATTACGAAACGGTCTTTGCATTGTGAGAAGTAAGATTGAGACTCCTTCTTGAAATAAATTAGCCTAAATTCAAGCTCTTAAAATGTCTTAAAGCGCTTTGGGTAGCATTATTACCATTATGCTTTTCATTCTAAAGTTTGGTGAACAGTATGTGGAAGTGGTATTAACTGCAAATGTATTTAATGCTTTGAGAATGTAAATAATATGCCTCAAACTTACTCAACAATTTAATCCCACATACAGTAACATTAGATGTCTTTAAGACTGTCAATATGTCTCTTAATTGATTTCTTTAATTGCTTCTCCTTCTTTTCTTCCCTCTGCTTTGGTTTAAAATTGCTGTAGATTGCACTTGCCTGCACGATCTATATCCATTTGACAATTCAAGTTTTCATCACCTCTTTAATATAGTATTCTAAATATCTCACAAACATGCACATTAGTAGCTTTAAAATCTTTTGGTTTACAGTTCAGAATGTATACCGCTGCATTTTCTAGATTTACCTAGGGCTAGGACAGCCTAATCTAGGCAGTGCATCCATCATATCTATGTACAGCGTGAAATTCTTTGAGTTAGAATATACTAGAGCTACTAATCTCTTAGTCTCCACTGTATATGAACGCAATCAAGAATAGGACTTATAGTTCACATTGAGAAAAAACTAAATATATTACACCAGTACTATTGGCAAGGTGTCATAATGTTGGCATGATCTTATATGTTCGTATTTATAAGCAAAAATCTTTAAACACATGCATGGGGTTAATAAAATAGTAAACATTAGCAACTCTTGTTAATGATTGTTAAGTTTCTCCAAAAATTGTGAAAGACTAGGAAATTAGAATCCTTTGTAATAAAATATTAGGAATTCTAAACTTTTTGAAAACAGTTTTTTCCAGCTGGCGCATTTAAACTACACATTAAAAGAAACTATAAATAGATGACACATGCTTTTAATAGCACTCTGAACTTTATAGCTTGATTCCTGGCAAACATTTTTTCTTACTCAAAATACTCAACACGATTAAAAATGTACCGGAGTTTGTTCAGTACCTCCCTAAATAAAATGACCACATATTTTTTAAATAAAGCTTCATTTGTGATAAATAAATTACTGACTTTTGAAAAATACAGAAATTTGGAGAGTAAGAAAGGAAGTTGTTTTCTATATAAATTAGGGGTTAATATAAATGTATGATAATTAGATATTTCTGAGCTATATTACTGAAAAACAAATTTTTGAAGTGAAAAGTTCTTAAAATGCACTCTGTGGAGTATTTTTATCAGAACAATATATTTGTGGGATAAACAGTAGTATTTAAATAAAACTTCAAGCTGTAAAAAACATTACCATTAGCGTGTTAGTATTTGGCCTGAGTTTCAAAAAAGTGTTTTTCCAAATTTCACAATTGCACTGCTTTAAAAGGGTCGTATTTTTTCACAGAAGCGCATGATTTCCTTATATCCGGGAGCGTTTGTGTTACTATGTTTATGAACTACTAGTAGAGCAACAAATAAATCCAGTATGTGTACAAAGGTTATTCCATAAGAATTGTAACATCTTACTGACACACTTGGGGAGCAATAACTTCTCCGAGCGTGCATCTGCCTTTGAGGCATTACTATACGACATGCAGGCAAGACAGAGACGTTTCCGAAACAAAAAGATTTGTCATATGAGCTTGAGAATATGTACAGTAACACATACAGTCAAAATAGTGAAATTTCCTAAAAAGAACCAAAGAATTGGGGAACATTCCATGTTTGGATTCTAGTATTATTTTACCATGCTTAGGTGTTTTCCATACGAACACCATATATAGCACAAGGTGACTTAGTTTATTCCTGAAAGAACTAGTGAACCTGAGTAATGGCTTCATAGATTACACCCTTCTGCATTTCAAAACTTACTTTTTGGTTTTTCTTTCTTTTGAATCTGATGGGTGATTCTAAACGGATTTTTTTTTTTTGCTGAATTCGAAGATAATCTCCATTTTCTCCCATCATGTCAGGTTTTCAAAATATTCATAAATAATAGAAATGAAATTAAAAGTTTGTAAAATGTAATAAGGATTACTTTCAACAAGAATTTTGTATGAAAAACCAGGCCATAGCTATAATTTATTTGCCACTAATTAATCACTGATTAATAACAATTATAAGCACATTCATAACCTTACCTCAATATTGCACTTCAAATTTCCTCCTCTTTAACCTTCTCGCATATTGTTCAGAGCAGTCCCTTTTTAACATCCAACAATAGTCCGCCATCATGTGAAGACTCCACTTCCCTTGATACCTCATTTCCGAACTTTTATACCCTGGTGAAATCTTTCGTCCTATTCCTCACTAAAATCTCCTAAATTATCAGGGAAATAATTTAGACGGGAATGAAGAAAATGTACTTAGTCACTCGTGTTGCAACTAATTTGTTTGAAATTTTGTAGCATCACTTTCACTATGTTAACATTATTTGGGTCTTTTTTATTTCCAAGGAAATTAAAAACAACATTTCTGAAAGCATTCCAGGCATTCTTCACTTCTCGACTCACAGTATTCTCGAACTAACTGTCCATCTGTTTTCGAATTTGTGGGCCAACGAATACCTACATCATGTTTAATTTTTTTCATTGGATAATGAAGGTAATGTAACGTAAAGGTATTTAAAGTACTCTTTCCTTATCTAGAGTTTTCACAAATTGTTTCATTAAACCTAATTTCACATGGAGAGGTGGCAACAATACTCTTGAGGGATAATTTCCCAGTGTACTGAGCTAGTTCTGCTATCGCTTTCAAATAAGAGACTAAGTAATAGTCCAATAATCTTGAAATCTCCACAGGCTAGCCATTGATGGTTTTCGTACTGTAGTTTTTGTAACAAAAATTTAACATTTTCATGTCTCATTTAAAAGAAAATAGTGAGCTACAGAAATGGAAGGGTAAATATTTCTATTATGCAGCAAAACACCTTTAAGACTTTTTGAGAAGGATCTATGAAGAACCTCTACTCTTTGAAATAATAACTTATATTTTAGCATTTGAAGACAGCAGGGGTGTCTTCGCAATACACCAAATTTTCTTCTTCAGCAATAAAAGGGACAAGTTCCTTCTCATTATGCCTGTACCATGAAAAATATGTACCCTGAGCCCATGCATCCTTTTCTTTTCTTTTAACCTAGAGCCTAAAACTTCGGCTGATTCTTTTGGGAAATTTAAATCCCCCATTATATCATTAAGCTCACTTTGATTAAAAATCTATCCTCATGAGAATTGACCGGTTCACAAGTATTGTCCACTGGAGATTCAGTTTCAGTGCTACTGCATGCAGATAGCAATGTATCTGACACTGTAGATAAACATCTCCAAGAATAAACATTGCATGTCTTATCGTCATGACAACTTGTTGTACATCCCCTAGGGCAGATATAGTTAGTAGATTTTAATGAATATAAAATATATAAATATAAAAATATAAACATAGTAATAGTTGTACTACTTCACATTTTAAGTAGTAAAGTTGAAATTATAAGTTGTTAAACATTTCTAACATACGATAAGCACGCGGTAATATTACTACAGTACGTGCATTACGAAAAAAATATTCAAAACATAAAATTTTGAATTGCAAAAAATTCTGACGTGGTATGCGAAAACGGACCTCAGTTTTGCAATCAGAGTGATAATGTTATTCAGAAACCCGCATTCACTTCATAAAATTGAAATCCATGCAGAACGGTGTTATCAATTGTACATAGGCAATCAAAATCCTCCAACATGTGCTCTGGGTCATCTTGAGATCTTAAACCACACGGTGTAGCCAGGTTGAAATCTCCCTATGCACAATCCTCCCATGTGCACCATTAATGATCACCAAAGGTTAGGAATTATATCTCCAATAATCATGTTAGTATGTAGACGTTTATGTATTGAAAATTTCCACAAAGTGCACATATAATAGTCACGATTGCTGCAAAAATTTGAATTTTTTCTTCTAAAACCATTAGCAGTTGAATATTTTGAATGTTATACAGTTGGTTTTATAACTATTAACATTGAACTTGTTAAAGCTACTAAATTTTTCACCGTAGTCAATTATTAAGAGGTTGAAAAGTAAAATAACACGTCTCCAGTCTGTTTAAACTAATGCCTGGACAACTATTTCTTTGTGTTTGAATACAGGCTTAAAAGTTGGGGACTGACACAGTAAACTATAGGGTCAAAGGGGCATTTCATGTTACCATACTAAAATTTGATTAATTATGAATAAAAACTTAACAACTTGACAACGGTTTCAAGCAGTTAATTAAAATTGTGTGTGCACTATATCTTATGTTCTGAATGCATTATAATAAAGTTAAAGCAATAAAAAAATTATGGACATTTCGATTTTCACAGACACGTTGAGTTAAAGATTATGAAGCATAGTCCTCGCAGGGCTGTAATTGGCAGATACACATCCTCAGTTAAAATAGTCGATGTGATAAACCACCCTCTACTATTTCGAAAGCAAACAACTATCGAGGGGTACGATACGTGTTTGCATGCAGAAATAACCGTTCCAAATTGAACTACAAACATATGAATCCGCTATTTCGAAGCAAATTTCCTTTACATGTGGTATCTGGAATGGAAAGTATGACCAATAATCCGTTATAGTAAGATCACCTCTACTTTTCTAAAATGGATACCCTGTCCTTGTATGTATAATTTGTTGGATGTGCGAGTACAAGAGAGACTTCAAAACACAGTATCTACTGTCGATATTAAGTACTATCGAGAGAAGTAGTATATTTATTCTGAAGTACTCCTCCTACAATTTGTAAAAAAATCAATTATCAAACAAATTTTCAATGTTCCCAATAAAATAACAGAAGCACTTGGAAATCATGTATATTGTAAAACAATGTTGTACTTTTGTAACGTTATGGAACTCTGTAAACACATTTGATACAAACTGTAACACACTGTAATTACTGTAAAACTGTCGCGATATGACAGGTAAGTTAAAGCGACATTAAATAAATAGAAATAAAAAAAACAAATTTTCAAATAATCCAATATTGGATAATGTTATGCAGATACCCATGCGAAATTATTTAAGCCCACATTCTTAAAGGTAGAGTATTTAAGGTTCTGCTGTTTGTTTACCTTACCACATATCTCCAAAGTATCTAGCTTCTTCTTGAACTAGTTTTCCTTTATTTCGTACTAATTTAAGAGATGCTTGATAAAATTGGTTCCTTCTAAACAGTTTTCATACTTGATGTATATTTGGTAAGAATTTTCTTCTTACATAGGCAAATAAAAATTGGTTTACGCTTTTCTAAATAATTAAGTCAAAATATCCAGGATTCTTTTTGTATTAGGAAACATTATTTGTTGTGCAAAGCGATTCCTTTCAGCGTTTATTGGTGCTTAAATGTTCAATATATTTGATTTCATAAAAATTACAACAAAAAGATCAACCAGATGAATATTTTGTAATTTTTTAAAAATACGGCAAGGAAATAATGTTAATATGAGAAACAATGAAAACTAAATTTTATGCGACAAAATGCCATGTAGTTCCATGTCTAAATTAGTGATCGGATTATTAACATGGAGAAATATTTTCTGGTCACAACTCGCGGATTTTGAGTAGCCTATCCCCTTAAACACGGCAGGGACAAACTACGGACTCCTGATAGTTTAGTCCGAGTTATATATTATTGCATTCAAATATTCCCTAAGTTAACCTCAAAAATCAATAAACTTAACCCCAGTATTAACACCATGTTAAATTCTTAAAGAACCCGTTCAACTGAATAAAATTAGCTGTAAATAAAATGTTGTCTAGTATTATAATAGCTACTATGATAAATTATTTTGTATCAACCTGTCTTAGCACCTTACAAAGAAACAATGGTAACAACTTCCTGTTCATCTCTAGCACGCTATATTGCTTTAGGAAATCCTAAGTGAAGAAGAAAACAGACATGGCTGAAACGACTGGCTATCAAGTGTAGCAGAGCTGTTCTTTTTTCCTGAGAAGATACGAAATGGGTAACGATTCAGAAGAAAAATCAAGACGATGGAATGTATCCACACATAGCCAATAAAAGATTTACCAACACGTGTTCCCACGGCATGTAACTCTGCGCTCAGTTTATTAATATTTGACGGAGTTTGCAGCAGATCTTGCCGAGTGGCTTGTTCGGTAACCGAGGAAACCCGAATCACCAGTCACCGTAATCTTGGTAGAACCTCACGTTCAGAAATACACTGCAACCTTCGAATACAGCAATAACGTTTAAGCTCTCGCATCGAGTGTATGTTTTCTTAAACTGAAGGAAAACTGTCCGCTGAATTCATTAATACGAACATTAATCTTTTTATCTAAAACACTGCATTATTTTACTTAAAGGAAAGTTTCGTTTGATAAGAATCCGCAGTTTAACTCAACTCGCCTTATTGCATTAAGTGCTGAGATACATATTTGTGTCTATCTCTGACTCCTTTATGCTTAATTCTCTCTTCTCTCTCTCTCTTTCTCTCTCTTTATCTCTCTCTCTCTCTCTCTCTCTCGTCCGACATGACACAATGTTGGAGGAGGACGTTAATTTAAAAAAAAATCCTCTCTCTGTCTCTCTCTCTCTCTCTCTCTCTCTTTCTCCCAGCTGATGATTTAGAAAACCGATAGTAAAATTGCTCTTTGAGCCTGTTTTGCTAGCAATATGATCGAAACTAAACTATTTTCCGTGGTAACGGGTTTACGTACAGGAATAATAGCAAATAAAACTGGTTAGCTTCTTAAATAGCCATCAGATCGAAATTTTATGAATAACAGTATTTCTCACGAATGTTACATTTCCAAATTATTATTAGGTAGCGCTTCTCTAAAACTACTAAATAAGGAAGATAAACTTATGGCTTTTTTATTTTATTTTGCACCCCATTTTAATTCTCTTATTAGAAAAGTAAGATGTCAAAGGGCTTAGGTTCTAAAGCGGAGAGGAAGGTATTTATACACAATTTGCAATTTTTTGCTTCAAGATTCCTATTGCACACGTTGGTACCAATTTCTCATGAAAAATCGAAAATTTCCAGAAAGACTTCGGTCACAGTATTTTTTATACCTATGCAGATTTTTTTTTTTTTTTTTTTTTTTTTTTTTTTTTTTTTTTTTTTTTTTTTAAATTAACGTCCTCCAACATTGCGTCATATCGGACGAAACCTACGCAGAGATTACACAAAAACACTACATAGTTTAGATATTCTTACAACAATTTCCCTATTTTTAAGTTAATTTTGAATGGTTGAAATCGTTTCTACGTATTTTAAAATGAATCATTTTACAAGTGGAATATTTAAGCATTGAACATAAGTGTATTATTTAAGGAACGTTGTCCTTGAATTTCTATTCAATTTGATGACTATGTTCTTTCAGTTAGCATGTTTTCGATTTTAAACTGATACTTGTAGTTATGGCCGTTTGCATACTACGGTGATATAATTACTAATTCTGTGGACTGAAGTCGTTCCTTCTTAAATACGAAATATGACTGAACAAAATTAATTTTTAGCATCATCAGCGATATTTAAGATAAGTATAAGCTTAGGGGACTTACAGGGAAGCAGATTATTTGCCGGTCCGTTACCCTGTCGGAAAAAGTGTCGTGTGTTTTAAGGCACATGTTTCTCGTGTTCTTTCAAAGAATGCGATTACCAAAAAAACATTTTGCAGGTTGCCCAAATCCATCAGACCTGTCACGAGATTGTCTAGGAGCAGCCATTTAAGTGGCTTCAAGAAAGAAACTTCTTATCGGCGTATCTCATCTCATTACCTCTATGTACTTCCGTTTTCACCCTACCAGTAGCGGGTAGATTGAACTCTCCCTTCTTTTTGCTCCCTTTATTCCATCATCACCGTCTTTCCTACGTTCGCTTCCATTAGCAATCTTCCAATGCTAACTACATCTGGATGATTGTATCTTCCCAGGTCAGTGGTGGGAAAAATAAAACGAAATGCTGTATTTTTACCAGAGGAATATTTCATTAACTTGCCTTCCTCCAAAAGGGAGAAAAAGCAGGGCTACGGAAATAAAACACTAATTTCAGACATAAGAACTTCTGGTAAAATTATTAATTCACGAATTTAAAGCAGCTCACTGTGTAAAATTCTTACAAAATTTGTAACATCACCTCTGGTTAAAATGAACAATAATTTAACCTCCACAATGTGTCATCAAATCAGTGAACTGTAAAGTAACCGTAAAGATATTTCTTTTGTTAGCAAATTCAATTTAGTAAATTACTGATAAGTAGGGCCCGCAAGTGCATGCATTTGCACGAATAATCTGTTTATAAGCTTATCTATTAAACCCAATTTTATGTTGCATATAAATGCATATTTTGACTTTTCTGATAAGAACATCACATTTCTATCATTTTAATGTTTTTTGGCATAAAACATTTCATGGAAGATTAGAAATATTGCAACCCCGAACTGAGCTGTTTGTAAACAGGTCGGGCAAAAGCGAAAAAAGCAAGCATAAGCAAAAGCATTTGGGCACAAACTATATCAATTTTCTTCCGATTTATGTGGAGCCTTCGAAACGTACTCATCCTAATTTGAGAAACTTTCTGCATAAATATACCACACATCATGTACTTGACGAAAGCACATTATGAAAACTTATGTCAGCCGTGTGTGGGAAAATGTATCAAGAATGCGAGATGAACTGGAAAATTAATTTATTTGGTTTCCATAGATAAAACAACAGATCCTGGAGGTAGATTTATTGCAAATGTAATAGTTGGTGCCCTTAACAAACAGGAACCAACAGTGTTATACTTTCTTACTGTGATAAATTTGGAGGTCACAAACAATGTAACAGTAATTCAATGTGTAATTGATTCTTTAAAATTATGTACTACGGTAAAATGCAAATTGAAAACGATAGGGAAATTTTATGACTACCTCCGTAGCGCAGTTTGTAGTGCACTTGCGCAGAGGACCCGGGTTCGATCCGGTACCAGGGTGGGAATTTTTCCCCCGCTGGGAGGTCTGGCAAGGGGTTCACTCAGCCTCGTTAGGTCCTGGGGGACCAATTGATGGAGAAGTAGCGAGCCCTAGTCGAGAAGTCCACATAACTGGCCAGGAGGGTTTGGAGCACTGACCAAGCTCCACACTCGAGTACTGCACCCACAAATGGCGGCTGTAATGGGCAAAGGTGGGTGGCGCAGCGGCTGCGTGGCAAACCTTGACCCTGCATGGGCTGTTGTAATAGAGTTTAGTTTAATTTTAAGGGTGCTTTTATTCGTCATGGACGGAATTAGTTACATGATAATGGGGTCGCACATTGAATGACATTTTCTCTAATTTAATACTGTAACAAATGAAGAAAACACCAGTTACTGCTATTCACACTTTATTGCCTTTTAGTCAGTTAGCGTAGTGCTAACGTTGTTACACTTCAATTACTTTTGTACAAGCTCAGAGCAACAGAACAACTGCCGAATCACAAAATAAGAACTGTCAGATTAGACTCGCACTGAACTGCTCGTCGGCACGATTCCTGAACGCTTCGTATACGTCTTCTTCCTCCTCCCCGGTGCTTGGCAGCGACTTATATATGTCCTTAGACAGAGGGAAAGTTCTGGAGGTAGAATATTCGGGAGTGCCTGTGGCGGAACGGTCCAGAAACCGCACCGCCATGTAATAGCTATTGTCTCGTACGCTCCTATTGTTGTCGGCGGCCTGTGGCGGAACGGTCCAGAAACCGCACCGCCATGTAATAGCTATTGTCTCGTACGCTCCTATTGTTGTCGGCAATTAGATGCGGCGGGCGCGGTGACACTACATTTAACGGCCTCGCACATGCATTCCACTTCATTTGTGAAGAATTTACTTCAGTGGATAGGTTAATGGCTGTTGTAAATTGTTTAAACCCATGCACAGTCAGTTATTTAGGTCTTTATCACCATCAATTCCACTTCCTCCTGAACCAATATTAACAAGATGGGATAGGGGGTTGATGTTGGCCTCTGCTATGCAACGTATCTACAGTCAGTAAAAGAGTTTGTTAACTCCTTTGACCCTAGTGATGGTGCGTCCATTCTTACAGCTCAATATGTATTGTCTAACAGTGTGTTAGAAGCTAATCTTGTCTTTTCGTCTGCTTACTTTTCCGGGCTTCCTAAAGATATTACCTCCTAGGAAACAGTAGGCCTAGGATTAACGAAAGTACTCAAAATATTTCAAGAAATAACATCCAACATGAATTCTGTTTCCTGTAGTGTAGGGGAAATAAGAAATAACAAAGTGAAGAGTGGAATATCAAAAAGTCCTGAACAGATATGTAAAACTGGAAGCATTGAAAATGGAAGCACCACAATTAACTTACATGAATTGCCTTTTACTGCGAGCCAGATAGCATCGTTTAAGTATATTGTATTATCATCCTGTAGTGTAGAGAGGAGTTTCTCAACATATAAACCCATCTACTGAGATAGCAGGTGTTCTTTTAAGTTTGAAAACCTCCGTCACGTGGCTGTTGTGAACTGCAATTCGTCGCTTCTTTTGGATAGTGAATCAGAAGCTTCTACTTTTCAGCAATAAGTTTAAGTTCAATTTTATCTCCCTTTGTTTACAGTGGAGAATATTGAACATTAAGTGTATTTTAAGTGCATATTTATTGGCATATTTTCAAGTTTTTGAGCATATTTCACAGCCCTTTAGGGCATGAGCTTCCGGGTCCTACTCATAAGTGCATTATGGTAACTCATAATGATTGTCTTACAATTTTTAAGTTAGAAAAATAATTGTAGAATGTAATTACTCTATAAACGTTACAGGGGCGTAGCTCTAAGTAATACTAACGGGTCAGATGCTTAAGCTATTAATTCATAATAAAATTCCAAAATATATGTACTTAGTATTTATTATGATGGGAATTCTACACAACAGGCTCCTGGTTATTCAGAGCGTTCCTGATGTACGTTACAAGCCAGGTTTGACAACGATTCTCAAGCTTGAGGCCGAAAATTAACGATGCATGTTTCATCCACAACATTCTAAGTTGTGAAACACAAAAGTAGTGATACACCCAAGCCGCGTAAATGGCGAGCCAGAGACGTAAACCCAGAAAATGGTAGCTTAGGATCATGGAGGATGTAGGTTTTATTCAAGCCACATAAGGAAGTGCGGTTTAGCGAAACTTCATGGAAATGTCCGAAAATGCTTTAAATTATAAAAGTGCATAGTTGAAAATTGTAGAACCGACGAATCTGTTTCTCCCTTTCATTACTTCATCAGTTTATGCTGACTTCATGCAAATATTTAACAAGCCATTACCATTATAGCATGTAACTAAAATACTTATGGAAGATTAGTGCGAAAGTTCCTAAAGCTAAAGAGCTTTGGAATATCGTTTTACACTTGCAACATGAAAATTTGAATAAATTATAAAATAATAATTCAAGCTGTCTTCAGTACGCTACGAAATATACATGAGATTAAAATAATTTATATACTTAATAGGCTCAAATTCTCCCACCTCGGTAGCGTGGTGGTAGTGTGTCTGCCTCACGTCCAAGAGATCGCGAGTTCGAATCTCACGTAGGGTAAGTTATACGGATAAGGTTTCTTCCGAGGTTTCCCCTTATCCTGAGAAGAAGGTCGGGTAACTTAAAGCTCTATGGACCTCGGGCTCATTTGAGCATAATTTCACTCATTTCATTCGTTCACCGTCCGATATGACACTATCAAGAAAGAAAAAGGTTGCAATTTTTAATCCAACGTATAAAGCTGAATATATTTGACATGTGGATTTTAATTAATGTTTAAAGATTAAAGAATAGTTCATTGTTACAAACATTTTAATGACCTAAACTTCATTGTTACATTAAACTCTGATGATAATAATAATAATAATAATAATAATAATAATAATAATAATAATAATAATAATAATAATAATAATAATAATAATAATAATAATAATAATAATAATAATAATAATAATAATAATAATAATAATAATAATAATAATAATAATAATAATAATAATAATAATAATAATAATAGTAATAATAGTAATAATAGTAATAATAGTAATAATAGTAATAATAGTAATAATAGTAATAATAATAATAATAATAATAATAATAATAATAATAATAATAATAATAATAATAATAATAATAATAATAATTAATAATCATGATGAGGTTGATGAAGATAATAGTAATAATAACCATAATCATAATAATCATGTTGATAATGATGATAATTGTGATGAAGATTAAGAAGTTACGCTGAAAGGGACATTGAGTTGTAAAATATTAACTAAAACACACAAGTGTACTAATTTAAATTCTAAAATATTCATTATAGATACTTATAATGTACAACTCTCGGGGAACATAGTGCAACTGTCAGACTGTGTATATCGTGGTGATTCGTTACAAACATTTAGTTCACTACAACAGCTGAAAATATAAGGAAAATGTAACCATAACACAGTGTATGGCTTCTAAGCTTTTAACTACCTAGATTAGTAGTGAAAAGGCATCGTAATATAATTAAATAATTTAAAACTATAAATACACAAATTTCATTTTAGTTTTCAAATAAATAGAGGAAAGTAAAAGGCAACAAAGAATGTCGCATAAGCAATGCAATTGTGGGACGTATACTTTACTGAGGTTGAGAACTTTTATTCTAAAACTTACAGTATTACGTACATAAACGGAAAATCATGAAATACAAGTCTATTACATACTTATTAAACACACGCCGTACGAAAAATAGGTCCTGTATCCGTATTCCTGAAATTGATGAGAGTATGCGCCAAAAATTACAGTACAGGAAATTATGTTACTCTTATTGTCATTACCTTACTATCGAGATGATAGTGTAAAGTTCAAAATGTGCTCCATTGGGCTGTAGGCAGTGTTCATAACGATCACGCAGATTTTCCAACATATTCCGTAACGCAGGTTGATGCAGAGACCCGAAGAACGAGACGATCTTCTGACGTAGTGCAGGCACACTTTTGGGTGGATCTGGACAGTTGAAAACTTTCTCCTTTAACATTCCCCACACGTAAGCATCAGGTGGTGTGAGATCGGGGGAATTTAGCAATAGATAGCATAACTGAGTTGCTAGGTCCTGGCTTATTGAAGTGTTCAAGATATTGTTCCGCCACTAACTCGGCCCACCTTCCGTACGAGCGAAAATAATACTCCGCTGTAAACACTTTTCCTCCGTCGCAAGACCCAATATACTATTAGCGAAAGAATCTGCGGTTGTCAAGTCGCTTAGGGACTTCTGTGTATTCAGTGTCTAAAAGGTGGTGGGATGAGGAAGGTCGTTAAGACATGAGGATGACATAACTTCCTTTCCTCTGCAACATATATAATGTGAACCTTTGTTAACTAGCAATAAAGTTGTTCAAGCTAAACTGCAAGTAAAATGTTAGATGTGCCTATTCCTTTTGATTTTATGCGCTTAGAGGAATGTTGTTTCCCAAGCTAACTTGTTTCGGTGCACAAAAATTAATAGCAACAGAAATGTGCATAACTCATTAAATATTAATTCTATCAATATATAGTAAAAGACGAAACTTGTCGGAGACGCTATCCTTATAAGAATTTATTCTGTAATAATCTTCAAAGAGTACAATAATAGGAAAGATTTTTTTTCGATGCCCCTCCAGAGCATTATAACTTTACTCTAGTGCCGTGAAACTGATATAGTTTTGTTTGAAATTGTATATAGCAAATATATTATTGTTGCCCCAATAGTGACACAGCACCTTATTTCACTGCCTCAGTTAATGTGCAGTGTACTCCGAATGCTATGAGAATACTCCGTTTGCCTCTTTATGTCCAATGGAAAGCGTATCTTTAGTTGAAGCAACTGCAATGGTGGTCTTAGCA
Source organism: Tenodera sinensis (assembly GCA_030765045.1). Classification (NCBI taxonomy): domain Eukaryota; kingdom Metazoa; phylum Arthropoda; class Insecta; order Mantodea; family Mantidae; genus Tenodera; species Tenodera sinensis. The sequence continues at coordinate 81,674,359 of CM060964.1, read as the reverse complement.
TTATTTAAATGGTCATCAATGCCGCGCGTGTTGGTATTGGAAAGTCGTTTAGTAGGTATAATCCGCGAGGATGGAACACCTGTCTTAGCTCTGCTCCAGGGATGGGCCATGGCCAGGATTGATGCTCCGCATACGTGTTCCGACTTGCAACGTCGTGGCGCCTTCTCGAAAATTGAGTCATTTTCAGCAGAAGACATCATGTCGTAAATCCTTCGTGAAATGTTGAGTTTATGAGCCCCAGCAACCTCCTCCATCCACGCAGTCTGCTCTTCTGTCTGTCACACTCACTGCTCTGCTCTACATACTTTGCATTTCTTTTCTCTTCTCCAATTCTGAAAAAAAGGACTAAGTTATTCTTAGGGTCCCTGCACTTCACATCGGCCAAGGTTTCAGGGAAAGGGGTCACTCATTAATTCTCCTCACACAAACGTTCCAAAGGATCCTTACTCATATGAGGTGGGTGAATATGGAGCAGACTATTCTTCGATATGGCAGAACGGGTTAGAATTGTATGAGCCTATTAATAAAGAGTCTTTGCACCTGTAGCTACCTCTTCACAGCTTTGCTAGGATACAAAGTTTGCCTTAAAATGTTCTTCAGTCCAACTAAATAAGTCTAAAATTTGGAACAGCAGTGGACTGCACCTATGGTGGTCTTCAGAGTTATGTTGATGTAGTTTTATTGGAATAAACATAAAATCCAATTCTAAGAGTAAAGCTAGCCTATTACTCGGTTTACACTGAAATCTTCCGATGTGCACAAATAACACTTCTAGCCATGGGAAGATAGAAAACTAAGGACACTTTTGATATGAGGTGTAGTGTATTTGCGAATCCAAAATGTAATATGTTCATATACCACTGACAATTCAAATTGCCAAATGCAATAGCTTAAATCTGAAACATCCTGTTGTATTATTTCAGCACGTCAGTTTATATTTGAACTGTATGTTGAACCTTAAATTAAAACTGTAAATTAGTTTCCACATCACAATGTCAACAAAATTGTGTGTTCTGCAAAATGACACAAACGTGTTTCTAAATAAAGCCACTGAAATGGTTGATCTAACTCGTTAAAGCATGGTCTCATGAGTGGGAGGTCAATACCTAAGGTTTCTTCCGGTTTTCCTTGCTCGCATAACTGGCCAATGCACAGGAGGTACCCTAAACTAAATTCAGCTGGAGCTTTGCTTCGAAATCTCCTTTTCCAATAACAATTTCAGTGTGTATAACATCAGTGTCCACCATCTCTGGCACCGTGTTGATTAAGAGCTGGCGTTAAACACTTAAAATCATGAGAATCCTTCAAAGGGTTACATGTTCCCAAATAAGAGTCGAATTTGCAGTCATGGGAACCAAGACATTTACTCTACATGAACAATTCTGAAGACCATTTGCAGCATTTAGTAAATAACCGTTTGGGAAAGGTGGCAAAAACCATTTCAAAGAGCAAAGATATACAATTTTAGGAATACTGATCTACAAAGAGAACAAATGAAAGTGAAGTAGTAAAAAAGTCACATTAAATCTTCTGCTCCAGTGATTCATGCCACTTCTGGAATTTTTATGATGCCGACCAGAAGATACCATACATTAGAAACTCGGAACATTTAGAATCAAGACCACTGAAGTAATAAAATTACAATGATAATACTATATTAAAAAGGAATCACTGGTGTAAAGGAGAATATCAGCAGGCATATTCTACACGGTTTATTTTCTTCTTGCTTCAGTGCAAGGAGAATCATTTATCATATTCCCCAACAAAGTTTTTGTGAACAGGGCTGTATTATCTTAAATGAAACTTATCTTTAACTGCCTTCTATTGTTTTCCTGCAAATGTTGCCGCTCCTAATAACTTGTCGTTCTGAACCTTGGTGCTGTGACCTATAGTAGTAAAAGCCTAACTTGACCTGGGAAACAATTGTTTGCTATTTGCCAATGTAAATCAGTGGCACACACACGTGTACGACAAAAACTTGAGTAATAGTTTATCACTTCTGTTTAAAAGCACAGTATGGAATAAAAATGTTAGGAAGATTCCAGTTTCAGTAAACAGACAGTGCCTGTGTTGCTTCTCCGTTTTGGTGAAGTAGCGCGAGGGAGGAACCAACCCGAAAATGCTCTTCGTTGCAGAACGTTGAGAGGGGGCTGGGCCAGTGAAACAACCAGAAGTGAGCATTCATTCGCAACGCGACGACAGCTCTCTCGCAAGGGAAAATACTACCTTGTCTGGTCGATATCTGCTACAAGTTTCCACAGCATAATCACTTGCTTATGATAACGACCATATACAATTCTAGAACAATATAAGACAAAAGTCCTATGTGCAACACGGTTTGTACATTTACAGGTACTATGGAAATTAGAATCATAAAATTGGCATTTAACATTTGATTGGTCATATAATTACTTCCTAAGGAACACATATAATTCGAAATCATTAGCGCTGAATGCTGTTATAATATTAAAATGTTTCGGAAGCTTTCAGCAACATACTCTAAATCATTTAGAACTGCGTATCCCCCAAATCTCTGTAACATCACTTCTGCGCACTTGAAAAGTGGTTTGTGCCAAACTCTACTGTGCAGTAAGAACACATGGATTCTTAGTGCCCCAATAAATTCAAAATGCAATATTACATTATGTGGAACAGAGTAGAACGCTATAGTGCTGGAAATATTAAGAACAACCGGTCCTGGAATTTACAATATACAATGATAATGATGAAGATGATGACGATGATAGTTTCTTATGATATACTCCATCCCTTGCGAAATAGAGCCTCAGAGATTCGTTCGAGAATTTATATTGCTTTTATAAGCTGTTATAGCCAGCAGGCATAACTACAACAATTACGTTGTTTATTGTACTTACATATGAATGTCTTCACCTTGTAACTGGTTATGTATAGTCAAATGCATTTAATTGTGCCGATACAATGCGCAGGAATTTTGTAAGCAAGGAAATACTAAACCACCTCCGCTAACCCCAGCCCCGCTCCCCTTAAAAGCTTATCTTATTCAACCACTCCACTTAATGATTGTCTCGCTTTTCCCCCTTGATTCAATCCTGAGCCCGAAACCAACCTTTCTTTATTGATTATAAATTGACTACCAGACGTTTGACTTCAAAGCAATACTAAATAGACTCATCCCGTGGCTGTTCATGTGGACAGTCGTGGCGAAGCTTGCCTTCCAGCCACTTGGATAAAACATTTCCGTATTTCCTCCCATTTTGCCGCTCCCTAGGTCTGAAAGTTTTTCATAAGCTAATGCGTTAGTGTTGGGCATGAATTCAAGCCAATGCGTTTGATTCATCCACGGCTGGTATGGATGATGGATGGTAAGGAAATTCTACCAACATTAAATAAAGGAAAACACTATAGGGATACCAGAAGGATCTGCATTTTCCTTTGCAATAGAATATACGTACTTCAAATAAAGAACCCGTAAAGGACTTCGACTTGTTCCCTTTATTCCACAATGAAGCTTGTATTTGTAACCTCTAACAGGAATTTATATTACTCGGAACTTAATACCCGGTGTACTCAGTGGTCACCTGGGTCTATAAGTATAACGCAAAATAAGTTAACACAACGTACACTCAGTGGTAGTACCTCTGTGTTTATGTAGTCGGCCATGATATGTGTGCGTTTGGAACACACCACTGTTTTGTTGACAATGCGTAAGGTCGTCAAGGCTTCCAATACTAAGGGGAGAGGTACTTTATGCCCATCGTCTGTAATTTTTTAAATTCTGTCTTTTAATCCTTTGATTAAAGACATGTAGTTAGTAGTCATTTTCAATCACCGTTTCAACTACTGAACTGCGTAATTATTTCAAAATTTCCGTTAGGTCTTTTTGAGAAACAATGAAACGTCAAGGTGGTCATAAAGTCCTGCCCCGTCGGTATAATGTGACTCATGTAAAAAGGTAAAAACGAAATAGTCAAACAATGTGAAATATTACCTTTATAAACACGACAACATAAAATGCCCAATTTAAAAATCAATTTATTTTAAAATTGCTGAGACATTTCGTTACCAGTAGTGGTCATCTTCGTTGGTAGTTGAGTTCTGAATAAAGATTGGCATAATATTTAATGTTATTCATGTAAAAAAGTGAAAAATCAATAGTTAAACAGTGTTAATAACACCTTTATAAAGACATAATACCCAATTTTAAAATAAATTTGTTTTAAAAATTGCTCAGACATTTTGTTACCAATGGTGGTTACAAAGTACCCTCCCTAGGTAATCTAAGTAGAGTACTAACGTTTGGTAATACTAGGGTTAATAATTGACTACTTACAATATACAGTCATAGTCCAACTTTGAATTATTGCTCAGTTTGGTGAACAGATGAATCAATAAGTACTGCTTCTCATGAAAAGATTTCTCGCTCTCCTGGCAGAAAATAAAAATAGAATCCAGATTACTTTACAGTGGAAATTAAAAAAAATCCAAACCTCTCCCGTTACTTATAAAAGCTTGAAATAATGTGTTCGCAGAGAGTTGCAAAAAGTAGTTCACTGTGAAAAATTTTATGGAAATTAAAAATACATTATTAAATAACATCCTCTATGTGCTCTTTGAGAAGCAGTTAATTGCTTCGTAGTACGAACTGTACGTTTAAATGCGTTTTGTGTTACGGATTTCGTCAGTATGTTAAGTAAAAATTAAATATATCATGCTTCTACTTGGTGCCATAAATAGAAATCCTTTTGAAATATAATCTTTCCAAATCTATGGAACTACGTCCTTAATGTACAAAGCCTCTTTACAAATTTAAATGTTTCATTGCAAGGTTTGTAAGCTTAATAAGATGACGGTTCATCTCCAGCCCAATAACTATCTACAATGTCGGACATACAAAATGGATACACCCTCATACATTTTAAATATCTTTACCTTGTTCCTCTCGTCAGTATTTTAAGTTTAGTGTTGTTCAGCCCTCTACTGACAAGCTGTAGGCTAAGGTGCGCCTGAATACAGTTGTTTAACTTCTCTGCTACACTTTCAGAATCAGAGTTTGCCTGTGCTATAGGCTACACACCACACTTGAATGTTTTGTGGTCTGCCTAAAGAGATCCTTATTTGAATTGGATTTAATCACGAGGGTGAATGGCGATAGGGTACATTGCGCACATTAGCAGTAGGACGCACACATAATCATCTAGAATTCAGATGGTCAGTGCTTTCAGGTAGCTGGAACGGAGGGGGTAAAGTTTGATTTTCTGTCCATTACTGATAATTAACACATAGAAATAGAGATGGATAACCTTCTGCACCTTACAATAAACATCACTACGGTTAAAAACATCTCGAAGAACTAAATATCTAAGAAAAGCTCTCAATGCTCTTGTCTATGTGTAAAAATTAGATGACAATTATTTCTATTTTGAACAAAAACGCTTGTATAGAATGAATTTATATAATGAAGGAACATGAGGAATTCTTGGAGAATGAGCTCATAAATAAATGAAAGGATAATTAGTCATTGAGAAAAAAACAACTCAATCGCGTAAGTAATTTATTATTATTATTATTATTATTATTATTATTATTATTATTATTATTATTATTATTATTATTATTATTATTATTATTATTATTATTATTATTATTATTATTATTATTATTATTATTATTATTATTATTATTATTATTATTATTATTATTATTATTATTATTATTATTATTATTATTATTATTATTATTATTATTATTATTATTATTATTATTATTATTATTATTATTATTATTATTATTATTATTATTATTATTATTATTATTATTATTATTATTATTATTATTATTATTATTATTATTATTATTATTATTATTATTATTATTATTATTATTATTATTATTATTATTATTATTATTATTATTATTATTATTATTATTATTATTATTATTATTATTGATAATGATGATGATAATGATAATGATAATTGTTTCTTCATTCTTTCTTTCTGTCTTTCTTTCTTGCTCTAAGTTCGACTAGCTTCTCTTCTCTTCAATACTCAGTGTTTCACTCCTGTTCTTACTACATAGGACAGTACAGGCGTTGGACACGATAATACATGCAATTACAAGGTACTTTGAGAAAAACGTTTGAGCCTAAGTCTAGTATACCAGCGTTTATAAGTTTTGAGGACTTGAGAAAACTGTCACGGAGTACGGTACAAACGGGATTTGAACCGCAGACATCCCGATCAATAAGAGCTTCTATAGATCTGAATTTGGAGAGAAAGTTTCACGAGTGGTTCTGTGTGGAACAGGAACACCTAGAAATAGGAGTGACTTAAGTAACCCTTCTATCAGTTCTGTCTTCTAGCACGCATGAAATGAAATATATGTGTGTGAATGTTTATGTATGTGCAGCACTATGAACTAGGTACAGGCAAAGCGGGGAGTTTCATAAGCTTTGTAATATCTAGAATTCAAACTATGTTGCAAAGAATCATATTCAATATTAATTTGGTGAAATAGTCCTATTTCATGAACATTCTTTTATTTTCTAACGTATGCCATAATTTTTTCACTTTTGAAATAATTTACTTTGGCAGTGAAAATGTGAACCAAAACCCACATAGTCTATTTTTAGTTGCTCAATTGCGTACTTACACTAAGTAGAGTAATTACTGAGTTCTATCTAAAAAATCGATACCAGGATTTCACCGGAAATTCATGTTTTAAGGCTCGCTGAATCAAAGAAAAAGGAATAGAAAAAGATCTTTGTGTGCGCATGGGTGTGCGCGCGTGCGTCTGTCTCCCATAGCACAATTCAAAAGTGAGAAGTCGGTTAAATACCAAACTTGGCATTTAAATTCAGCGTCTTCCAAAGACGCAACAGGAAGATTTATAAATGATTTCCGCTTCCCAAACTATGCATTTTATAGTTACACTTACTGTACATACTTTGTAAACTAAATGTGTATATCCTGTGCTTATATAATCAGTGTGTCATCAATTATGAGTTAATGTAGTGTGTGTTTTCTGATTTATTCAACTGTTTCACGGTAGCTGACGTGCCAGTCAGGTTCAGCAATGTTACCTCCGTACATATTTCAACATTTGCTATTAATTTCCCGTCACTTCACTGTTACTGCAGATATCTGGAGTTGGTTTGAATTTTCACTGTCATGCTTATAAACTGTTGATGTGTTATCAGTAGACACGGGCAATATATGAAGAAAAGTTTTCCAAAATATGAATTGTTTGCCAAGATATACTAATTAGAAGAGCACATCCTAAAATGCCATGTAATAAGTTTTAAAGCCAGAACCTCTTATACTATAAGATTTGGAGCAGTTTTATTTCTTTATTTTAAACAATCCGATGTGTGGCACTCATATGGTATTCTCTACTCACTCCTACAAACTATGCATATAAACACTTTTTGTTCTGTCTACTTCATGTTAATAGAGATCGGCATTTTTGGAGATAGTTTTGTTACATGCTTATTTGTAGGTATAATGGGAATAAATAATTGCAGTAGGTTTGACCAATAGGTGAATATTTTAAGGGTTGTTGGCTATGTGATGGCATTGAAATTCCGTTTTCTTTGTGTAATCAACAGGAAAAATAACAAAAAAGACGAATAACAAATTCCAAGCTGAGCAAAGTATGTATTTCAAAATACAAGCCAGTAACAAGGCATATCTCATACATGATTACTTCCACAAAATATTTACTTCACTAAATTTGTGTGCTTTAACGAGACATACATTTCACCTAGCAATATTTTGACTATGTATCTCTTTCATTTTACCATTTATGTAAGAGGTTGTTTGGAATGAAATATGCTGTAGAAGCTATTGCCAGAAGGTTATAGATATAATTTCATTTCTCATGAAAATGTCTTAAACATGTGGTAACGTAATCAAAATGTTGGAACCCTTTTAGAAATCAGCATTTTCTAAAATCACTGCATGTTAAGGCTAATTTGGGGAGGATTTTCTTGAAGATCTTTGTATTGCATCCTTGTAATACGCTGAACTTAAATACCAAGTTTGGTATGTAACCAAATTTTCGTTTTTGAGATGTACTGTTCACACATTTCACACATTTCTTGTAATCGAATTCTTAGGTGAAATCAACACCTCTATCTACTATGTATGTCATAGAGGAGATAATAAAGGCGAAAGATAAAAGCAAAATAGTTTGAGTTAAGCTGAGACAAATATAAAATGTATTATTTAAGTTGTGGTGAAGAACAAGTTACTGCACTAAAGAACACGGCCAGAAATGTTCCCGGAGTTTGAGTTGACCATTCTCCTGCCCCCTCTCCGTATCCTTCAAGCAATCAACAACTTTAGTCCTCTCTTTCTTTTCGAGAGACTTCGGAATCAGCGTTTCCGAAACAATGCCAGAGTAATTGGTCATATACAGGAAAAAAGTTTGGTAGGACATTCAGCATCTATGTAGGAAGAGAGGCATATACGGTAACTTTCAATAAGGATAATTATTCGCTAATAAGTTTCAAGATTTTTTCCAAATTTATATTCAAATTATGAATTACAAATAATAAAATATTGTGACTTTTCAAAGTTAAAATAATTTTAAAATGTTAATCAAATGTCTAAAATGCATAGCTTGGAATACCAATATGTTCAAAATCTTCAGTAGATGTTGTGCTTACTGCAAACTAAAAACGCTTAAATGTTTTTGTATACAGTTTTCGTTCTTCTATTAATATTTTTGTTTTCTTCATTTGTACTTTTTTCACCTGCAGTTTACACAAATTTGTTGATGAATATTTGCAAACGCACCTCTGTGGTACTTTAATCTTACATACGCTATTAATTCCATAAGGCGTGTTTCCAACCAACCTTTTAAATTATATTTTATGTTTAGGGCAGGATAAGATGCTTTCACTCATAGATTATCTATCACTTTCGGTATTTGAGCAACCTTTATTGAATCTTGTTAAAACAATCAGCAAGTCAAAGTCCCCTTCCCACCCAAAAAGACGAGTTCAAAATTTTGTTTCATGACTATTTGTTAACATCACTTATTTGTATTTATTTTTCATGTTGATCTGTAGTACTTTCGGTTACATAAATTTTTCTTTTGAACGTTCTTTTGTTAGGTGGGCGTGGTTCACTACTTTAGAAATGTAGCACTCTTACAATATTTCTGTTGCTTACCCTGGTAAGAGATAAGATTATTAAGCTTTCTTCTCAACTCTACCAGGATGTATAATACAAAAAACATAATAAAACATGAACATTTAGGTCTAAAAAGATGTTAATTTAAAAAAAACAGGTAAAGTAATAAACAAAATGCTCTATTTGAGTTTGAAACATTAGCAGCTAGCACATGAAATAGTAGTAATAAAATGAATATTGTTAGGTATTTACCATTATAATTTAGGAGAAGACTAGGTTGTACTTTAAATGTATGCCTACGTTTCCTCTTGCACTGTACAACATTAAGGCAGTACCTTAAGCCTTTCGGCAGGGAATTCCAAATACAGGCTAGTACTACAGTGAATAATAAATAGAAGGTTATACTAATGAAACGATTCAGCAAGAATGAAGGAATTTCGTGTGAGAGTTTCTTGATGACGACGGTCAGAAAATTACTTAATGCAAACATTTAAATACTTTGTACCGATCGCTGGGAAGGATAATTACATCGCCGAAGTTCCCTTCCGTTCATTTTATTTCACCTTCATTTCAATCCGGTCTTTCAGGATCGGACTTGTTGGCCATGGGAGAGTTGGCGCTGCCGATGTGGGGACTTTGCGAACTGTAACTGTTGTTCTCAACGAATGGGTGGCGCTGTAGTCGCCGGACCTGCTTGGTTGGACCGCTATCGAAACCCGTGAGGCTGATGCCGGCTTGGCGAGCCCTGGTGTGGAGATGAACGATCTCCAGCACACATTAGAGACCCTCACGCTGGCTCACGTTAGTCGTCCGAGTTCGAACACGTCCATAGAGCGCTCTCCTTCCATCCCTTCCTCCCGGAGTCTGACATGTCCAATAGCGTAAAGCGGTTGGCTCAGTGTGGAATCCGCTCCTTCTACACTCCACCTCTTACTCTAGATAGTTTGTGATGCAAGAATGAAGGATCTGCTATAAAAGTGATACAGAATGTAATTTTATTCCTTCCCAAAGCCTGATGCAATGCAATAAGTTGAATAATAATGTAACTTGATCAAATCGACGGAGATTTCATTGGAGTCTTCAAGATGGAACAGCTGTCTGAAAGAAACATGTATTACTAAGGAGGGGGGAAAATAATCGTCTCTTCTGAATAAAGCTAACGGCTAAAATACATGTTGTGGGGATTTACATTTTCAAGTTGTTTTAATATACGATATGAAGCTCGTCTTCACAAATTTAAAACCTTTAGGATTCTTGATAGAGAAGGTTCTTTGCAGAAAATTTACTAACAGATCGTGTTCGAATTTGAGTAAAAAGTTCAATAAACGTATACTGAATAAAATAGGTGCAAGTGTTTGTGTAAAATCAGTGTTTTGAAGTATGATACCGCAATTATTGATTTCCAAGATCAATAATGTCATAAAGAAATGATAGTCAAATATAAATCAGTTTCATAGAATAAAATCAATACGTAATATAAGAAGCACGAGTTACCATTCTTCTAGTAGATAGGAGTCATTAGCTAAGCAAGTTACCTGATTAGGCAAAGCAATTAGAAATCAGAGTGGCTAAAGCAATTAGGTGTTTCGGCGAACTCTATCAATAAGAAATCCATTAAGTAACTAGAACTCAGTACTTTCAGATATAAGAGAGTTGCACGAAAACACACGTATATCAGTACTGAAATTTAGAAAGGGAAGAAGTTCTTAGAACTTAAAAAGTGAAAGAGTAAACATTGTGTTTTGAATGCGAATGAGAAGCTTAATATTTGGAAACGTATAACATAGAAGCCATTGTAAGGTAGTCATGAAGTAGGCGAGACTTAAGTTGATAAAAGAGCGTGTGTTTTAAACTTCACGTCTTGCCTTGTACAGAAGTGTTTTACTGCGATGGGTAATCGGCAATGCTTAGTGTCTAAGGACGGCATTCGAGCTATTCCATACTAAGAAGTAGCCGCGTGGGATTCATCGTTTAGCCTTTCAGCAATTTGCGGCAACTTGCACGTATCATTATTATTATGGCAACAGTTATTTTAGACCGTAAATTTATTGATACCTTAGAAATTTGCAGATATAATACTTCACAGTTACAGTTTCTAATCCTAATGTTTGGAAGATTTTAATTATTTATTCTTAAAAATTCGAAAATTCACTTCTAGCCCTTATTTAATTTAGCAGTCAACATAACTGGTGTTGTTTATTCTCACATCCACCCACGCATACCCTCAGAGATATATCTCACAGCTCACCATTGTAGCAGCCAGCAGCAGATTCATCAAAAGTGAAGCACACTGTAGGAGCCACGCAATCAATTAATGGGTCTCATGTGTTGTATTTGTTTGTGTTTACACCTATTCAGTATAACATATAATAAGAATAACAAAAAATGACAAAAAAACAAGAAGTTAATACAAAGCCACAGCTATATAGAACTAAAGCCCAAACTAGAATATTCACAGACATTTTTTTCTGGTAAACCACAGCACGTTTAATGCGACAAGATGCCCTCTATCTCCGCCATGTTAAATGTGCTATTTTCAACGTTCCTTTTCTAAAGAATTATGAATAGTGGAGCAATGGTTTTTTATCATATGTACTTACGCTACTTGGCAATAAAATTACATTTTTATGAGTATATATAACATTAAAAATGCAACTGTAACAATCTTTTTCATAATAATGCTTTCTTTCGGTACATTTTGAAAAGAAAGAAAATTATCAGTGGCCTTGATAATAATATCCAAGTGTTGAAAAAAAAAGTCAGTTTATAAATAACTGTGAAAGAAAAAACAGTTTGTGAAGATTTCATTGCTCTAGGATCAGTAGTTTCAAACAAAATTAACACAAGGCTCTAGGACAGGAGTTAAAGGAAAATTAATGTAAAGTTTTGCAGCACTGGTCCATATGTGGCTATCTTCAAAGCATATTTTACTGCCACTTACATTACAATATTTACATTTAATGAAGGCATTATGGCTCTGAAAGTAGATAAATATCAATTATTATATTGCCACTACTGCTTCCACAGTCTTCTGTCTCTTCATTCATGGCATTAGGACAGGGGAATAATTTTCTTCTTGAAGAACCGCAACTAGAAGCATTTTTGGTTGGTACTACACTAGTTTTTCATTATTTACATTGGTCTTTTTTTTCCCTACCAAACCCTTCAGACCTTTTTCTGAACACTTTAGCAGTAGATCTAGACATTTTCCTCATTCAATAACAAAAACACACATGTGGAACCAAGGATGCCAAGCAACAAGTTAAAAAACTACAAAAAGGAGGTTTGAGAATAGCTGAAAGTATAAAATGAAGAAAAAAAAATATCAGAGATGCTTCTAAGAGTAGCCAGAAAGTGAAATGGGGGCGTGTCCTACTCTGCAACATGAGATTTAAACCCACATTTAGGCCCTTTAGATAAACGTCTGGTGAATAACAAATTAATATTCATATAAAATGCACTTGAAACAATAAAATAAGCAAAAAACTGATATTTTCACCATTTTAAAGATACCTTTTTAACCTTAATGTTATGCTGCTTTGTTGCCATGGTGGTTAAGCTGATTAGTTCAGTGGCACAGTAAGCTGAAGATCTGTTTTCATATCCCGGCTATGGCATTGAATGTATCAATCTTATTCTCTCTTTCCAGTTTTAGCATGCACACGGTATGTGTAAAAGAACAATTAATTCATTTACATAAACTGGTTAAAGTTTGTAAAACTCAGTTCATTTTGGTACTGGTTAACCTTATATCAAATAGTAATGTTTTAGGATTTGTTTAGTTTTAAGTGTTAACAGTATTATATAAATGTGTGATTCCGTTCCATCAGGATCAGAACAAATGGAGTAGCATCTCCTAAGAGAACTATTAAACGTTAACCTAGAACAGGTGTCGCCATAGCTCTTGGGAGTCAATGTATATAGGTTATTATGAGTAGGTCAATATTGACTTGAGATGTGGTCAACGTGCAGCTTCCTCTCAGACGCTTTGGTGCGGTTTTTGTCATCTAAAGAGTAGCTCAGATTGCGTAACGTCCCATCAAGTCCCATTCCTGTACAGGGAATTGAAAACAAGTCCCTTCGTAAGGCAGTAGCAGTGCAGTCAGAGTGCTAAATTACTAACTTGTATTATGATGAATCACACATAAATAACTGGCACAATACACTGTCTGAAGCACGGGTGCGCAACTCACGCTATTGAGGGGAAATGGTTCAGTCCTCCATCCATTGCTGTGACGTAACCAAGCGTCCCCTACTTTTCCAGTGCTGACTTTTGTAAATCGCCTTTGCACTGTAAACACTTGTTTGAGTACTAAACGATGACAAAATCGTTATTTGTTACTTATTATGTATGAGATGCATTTTATTTACTTCTCTGTGATGACGATTGCAAGCATTTTGGCCTCACTAATGCGTCAATGTCCGGGTATAAAGACGTTGAACATAACCTTAGTAATGAACCTAAATGTTTGTCTGTTAACGTAGACCTTACATTACATTTTATTCAACCCATTTTTGGAAAGGTTTGTTCACACAAGTATGTTGTGCCCAAAATTTCCACTGGGTGAACTACAAAGCAGTGTATTTTGAGCAAACTTTCACTTGATAGTTGTCCGTAGAAATCGATGTATGGTTTCTAAATGCTCTAATTAATCTTGCACACCAAACGATGAATAAACGAAAGCTGAAAGGTTTTGTGAGTAGACAGTTTTCATTTCCCACATTTTTATATCAGACGATTTGGATTCAGATGTAGCAGGTAGTTTTCGTAGGATGTTTCTCTAGCTAAATAATGGATTTATAATCCGTAAGGACTGTATACACGGGTAATTACACAAATCTCCATCATAGATTTTATTAAATTTCATATAAAGTATCTACTGATGTGGTTAATGAAACAAGTTTGCATTATTCAATAACAAAATAATCATTTTCCCAGTTAGCATGGAAACGTCAATCAAACGCCATACTGACGTAGTGGACGGCTGCAATAGGAGGTATTACGTCACCGAACCGTGACACAAACAGCCACAATTGCGCTCCTGTGATGTGAAGTATAAGTGAATTAATTTATTGCACTTATTTACTCAAATCTACATCCCTGTTACAAGGTTTCCTTTTACATCTTGCCTTTGCAAAATATGAGTTATGTGTCTTTCTTTTCTTGCTGGTTACTTGTCGCTTCTGGACTCTGCACATTACCAACTTTGGAGGTCAATTACATCCCTTTATTCTGACTACCTCCTTTCTCCCTCTCCTATTTTCCCCTCCTTATTTTCCCCTCCTACTCCGACTCTTCGCACTCCTATTCCAGTTTCCCTATGCATTTTTACTTTTCATCCTCTTATCCCCTTTATTTGTTGACATTGTTATTTCTATAATATTCCAACACTAGTTTTCGATGCATTTATAAGTTACAGAAAAATACCTGAAGAACGACCACTTATAACATCACAGTCTACCCGTAAACATAATCAATTGGAAGTTCCATAATTTTAGCCACATTATTACCCTTCAGTAATTGCACAAGCAATAAAGCTTAAGAATAACTAAAATGTGCTTAGGATAAGTGAAGCATTTTCAAAAGCGAGAAACTTTATAGAGCACTTGAAGTCGTTCTCTCAGATGGACCTAGCACTGTGTTGTTTCAAATGGGCCATTGTATGAGACAAGTCGAGGTCTGTCAACTGTTGAGTGAAGGTGGCGTACGTGTTGAAGTGCACCGGGTGAGTGTATGCAACTGAGAGAATAATTACAAGTGGCCGTTGTAAGATCCTACAGTCCATGCAAAAACATTCTACTCTCTTATTTCTGCAGCTTTACACAATGCAAATTCTATTCATGTTGATGTGTAAAAGCACTTACACTTGATGTGTATTAGTAATTTAATGTTTACTCGGGCTGATAAACACAAGGTAAGTTTCCCTCAGTTCGCAAGTATCCCAAAGTCAGCCGTTGGTGACCTTCGATAAGATACAGTAACAGAAAGTTGGTAGCAGTTACTGGATATACCTACGGTATCTTCCCACTCAGTAAAACTTGAAGTTCAACCACCAGCTTCGTTTGCTATGAGTTGTTTACATACTGTGTTAGCCGTACTTGGCGAAATAATCCACCCCATAGTTTCTGTTTTATTCTATGGGATAAGTAGCACAATTCCATATATAACTTTTTCACTTATTGTATGTGCTTTATAGTTCAATGGGGTTATATTTTCTGTACTAATATAAAACTATCAGGCAATTTGGTACCTGTTCTTAAATTCACTATGCAACCTTTTATTTAAGATAAATTGCAGTTTTGCAACTTAACTGTCTTTTTTACTTTCTCTACTGCTAAGTAGAGGAAGTACTGTATTCCACTCAAAAATTGGATGTCGAGATTTCACCGGAAATATATGTTTTGAGACCCCCGAATCCAAAAAAGCATTTTTAGTAAAAGGTCTCTGTGTGTGTGTGTGTCTGTCTGTCTGTCTGTCTGTCTGTCAGTCTGTGTGTCTGTCAGTCTGTGGATAGCATACTTCAAAAACGAAAAGTCGGTTAAAAACCAAAGTTGGTATGCGACAAGGATGCGACACAAAGATTTTGAAGAAAATAGCCCCACCCTAAGCTACCCTTTACATGGAAACTTCTTCGAAAATTTTGGTTTTCTTGAAAATGGCTCTAACGATTTTGATTAAAACAACATATTTTAATATATTTTTATGAATAATTGAATTTATATTTTGAATTTTCTGGCTATAGCTTATGTAATCCTGTTTACTCTGGATGACTTTTAACTAACTTGTAAACCGTAACAGATAGACAAAATCTTACGGTACAAAAAGCGTAGATCTCATTAAAACCCACAATTTATGTCTCAATAATTTTTTCTAGAGTAAACCATTTCGGATATATTCCTAGTTATTTGTGCCAGTTTTGGGAAACAAAACTTTCCTGAAATTCAACATCGTTGTTCATTTTTTATATGTGAAGCGTGCAAAGAGAATTGTATCTCAAAGCTTTAAAATATTTTACTATCGCTCAAAATCTACTGTATTCCCATAATCTTCTTGCACCTACAAGTAAATAAGCCATAAGGTAATTTGTACAAATCTTTATCTCAACTAACACGAAGAAGATATAGGAATAAGAGGTTGTAAGAATGGTTAGTACAAGAGTAGTGAAAGTCATGTGAGTGAAACACATCAGATTTTTACTTTCTCTACTGGCAAGTAGAGGAAGTATTTTATTCCATCCAAAAATTCGATGTCGAGATTTCACCGGAAATATATGTTTTGAGACCCCCTGAATCCAGAAAAAAGCATTTTTAATAAATGGTCCGTGTTTGTGTGTCTGTGTGTCTCTCAGTCTGTGGAGAGCATAACTCAAAAACGAAAAGTCGGTTGAAAACCAAAGTATTTAAGTGTAATGTCTTCCAAGGATGCGACACGAAGATTTTAAAGAAAATAGTCCCACTCTAAACTACTCTTTACATGGAAAATTATGAAAAAATTTTATTTTCTTGAAAATGGCTCAGACGATTTTGATTAAAATGCGATGTTTAAGACATTTGTATGAAAAATGAAATGCGAATTTTGAATTTTCTGGCTATAGCCTATGTAGTCCTGTTTACTCTGGATGACTTTTGCATAACTGGTAAACTGTAAGAGATATACAAAATCGTACTATACAAAAATGTAGATCTCGCTGAAAGACACAAGTTATGTTGAAATAAATTTGTTGTAGAGTGAACCATTCAGGAGCTATTCCTTGTTATTTGTATAAGTTTTGGAGAACTTATACTTCTGTCAAATGAAACATCACTGTTCATTTTTTATATGCTAGGCGTGCAAAGAGAACGCAATTTGAAAGCTTTAAAAGAGTTGACTATCGCTGAAAACCTATACTATATACCCATATTCCCGTTGCACGTGCAAGAAAACGAGCAATAAGGTAATTTTTGCAAATGGTTATCTCAATTAACACGAAGAAGATAGAAAAATAAGAGTTTGTAAGAATGGTTAGTACAAGAGTAGAGAAAGTCATGTGAGTGTAACACATCAGATTTTTCGATTTCTCATTTCGAGAAATTCAATTAATGAAGGGCGGTAAACTGATATCAAAAGAACTTCTTTTGCAGTGTGATTTTAATTTTAAATTGGAAATTACCAATGTGATTAAGTATTATTTAGAAGATAAATACGAAACCTGAGTACATATTTTGACACTGCTATGTGCCTCACTAATCGGTAGAGGGCGCTTACGGCCTACCTCTGGCCGGGTAAGATATAATCTAATAGGATAGCGCTCTCTGCCAACGTAAGCACCAGAAGGTTTATCGAGAGTTAGCGGGTTGTCATGGATTTTTCTTTCCCGCCTCTAGAACATTCTAGAATTCTGTGGAAAACTTCAGAGGCTTAAGCCCGTTTGTAAGTGAGTTGGTGAGCACCTTTCTGATACGACATCAAGTGCGGTTCTATAAGTGAGTTTCTGACGACAGTTGTAGCAGTGTGAATGCTGCTTTCGAAAGGGTCTAGAAATGTCTTGCGTTCGATTCTTCAGCGAGAGAGTCACCGAAAAAGAAGCTGCCTTGCGCGTTTCATTACGGGCTACGTCACGAAGAAAACTGGGGGGGGGGGGGGGGGGGGGGAAATCAAACTACATCACATTAGTGAAGTGATAATGTGCGATAAGTTAAGTCACAGTGAAAGCTGAACTAAATCACATTAATAAAGTGACAGTGAATATTGGACAAGGTCACTATGTGATTAGTATACTTCAGTACAATCAGTGCATTGGTAATCTGTTTAGTCCAAACCTATACATAAGTGGCAAATTTGGAGTACACATGCACCTTAGCTTCGCCTGTTGCAACCACCATATATTTGATATTACAGAAGTAAAGAAAACAGAAGGAATTAGCTTCAATACTCTGGCATATTACTCTGGTTGTACTAATCTTTTCAGTTCCAACAAAATATATTCTATTCTTGGTAATTGTCCTTTCACAATAGTAGTGTGCAGGACAAAGATGGGAAAGTTAGAACTTTGGTATTACAATAGCAGTATTTTAACACATGTACGTAAAATTAAAGAAATCTTTTGTAAGGGAAGATATAAAATAGAAGATACAGAACGAAATTCGCCCGCCTTGACCTCGTCTTCCGGACAGTTCACTCACTGCTCATCAACACAGTGGTTACCAACTCACTCGAAGAATAGCTCCTTTCTTCGTACTGGCTAACTCACTCGCTGACTCACTGAACACCACAAGACTGATGCTTCGCGAGAGTGCCCACTTATATAGCAGTGAGAACTTACGAGTATACACCGTGCTAGAAGTCAAATAATCCAGCAGATTCTGGTTTGTTAGCGGTGGCGCTTGTCATGTTCACGCTGGATAAATGGCACCTTATCTTGTTTATGATTCCGACCGCCCGGCGCCAATCTCCCATAAACCTTGAGCCATTGTCTCTGCACCACAATATTTTCATAACCGTATGCATCAAATGTATTACGTAACAGAGTGGATGATTCTGGAATGCGTGTAAATTTATATCACAGAATAAATGGGAGTATCCTTCCGTTTAAATCTGCCTCTCAGGATGACAGAGACAGTTGTATTTGTCGTAACAATGGGTTTTTATTACTTTTATCGTCCGAATTTGTATTACAAAGGGCTTATTTGTCATACATAGACATTAGAATCTGTACACCAACCAATCAAAAGAAAGAAGGGCAGGGAGTGCGGAAGAATACATGTCAGCAAGACAGGATTTAGATAGCATGGTCAATTTTGACAACTTGAAGACAGAGTAAGCCGACCATCCTCATATTCTATGAAAAAATATCTTATTCTAATTATTCTTACATTCATTTACATTGACAATATATAGGTATAGCTTACACTGCGAAGGAGAACACCTCACACACTGCGACCTACAAAGATATGTTGTGGCTGAAGCTCTCAGGCGGAAGAGATGAAGTGAAAGAACCACAGGAGGCTACAAACTACAGTCACACAGGCCACACAGGCGCGCAAAGGTCCCTAATAGTTTCAGGCTGGAGCACCCGCCAGCTGCTCAAGCTGCCTAGAGTGGACGATGAACGACCTATTAACCATGTAGCCCTTTAGTGTCCACGGGAAGTATTCTTTGCTTTGAGTGGGCATCCACGCCATCTGTCCGGAACCACCATACGCCACGAAAACTGGAACCAAACCTGAAAGTGAGAACGAAACGGAATGAAAGGGAAGTTGAAAGGAAATAGTGTTAGATGGAAAACCACCCCAGCATTTGCCTACCGACCAGAAAAAGAACACCTTAAACCCAAGATCAAAGTGGGCGATCGACGGGAGTTGAACTCTGAACCTCCCGAATGAGAGCCTCACAGGTTACCACTTAGCCATTTCACTCGGTATATTTATTAAAAAAAAACTGCAATAGTTAGAGGCTTGTTAAATAAGGTTAGATGTAAGAAGTTCAGCGACATGTTGACCTTCTTCCGCTTGCAGAAGAACGTCATGCGCATCTATGGGTTAAGCTAAGTAAAAACAAAAGGAATGTGCTCCAGAAGAGCATTTAAATATGGAGCCAATTCCATTGTAACGCTGCGTGCCTTCGTGTTTACAAACAACAGCAGCAGCATTTCCTCTTTGTAGAGGTTTTATACCAGTTGGGGTCTATTTGATTAAGAAAAACCTCTCCCTACAAGTTACGGAGGTGTTTTAGTTGTAAAGACATGTCAGGCAGAGCAAACAGAAAGAAGAGAAGGCGATAAGGGATGAGAAAGTTGTGGAAACTGGATAGATGTGCGGGCAAGAGAAGGGAAGGGGCGTTGTTCTGGGAGTGTTTACACCGCCGCAGTCTCAACTTTATAGCACACCAAACCATCAAACTAAGTGCCGCCCCTTTCAAGAGCAAGGTGAACACTATTCTTTTACAGTAACGAGAAGTTTTAAAAACAGATATTTGGTAGTGTTGGAAATGGTATAGAGGTACTATTGTTGCTTCTGGTACACCAGGCAGGTCTAATTCTGTGTTTCCAGTTACTCGTTTTCTTTGGGAAGATTTTTCCCCTCTTCTAAGAAAATCTTTGTGGTAAATTTGTTAGTCGTAAATCTTTATCCTTTTGTGTACTTTTTGTGTGGCAATTACCCCATAAAATAACCTAGCGAGGTAGCATCGCAGTAACATGTGCAACTCACATTTGGAAAGTCTCAGATTTGATCCCCGGCGACCGCAAACTTTGATACATGTTTTCTTCAAGGATTCCCCGGATTAGTAGGTATATGCTGAGATGGCTCTTTTCTAACTCGACTTTCTTACCCCGCGTTTCATACACTCGCCATTGCCTTCCATGTCGTATATTTCAGGGTTGTAGGACATCATGATCTTCGGCGGGTTGCGGCTGGACGGTGGATGTGCGCTTTGAAGAACGTTCCCTGGCATCATTCAGGAACTGCCCGTCGGACCCCGCCTCAAGGAGGTCCGTGAGCAGGGTTCGAATGGCGTTGGATGCATTTGTTCATGACCATGACCATGACCATGACAATAATAGTGATGATGATGATGATGATGATGATGATGATGATAATGCAAATAAAGACGATGATGACGATGATAATAATAATTATCTCTTCATGGACTAATAGGTTTCTACTCTTCCGGCGTAAAGTCTTTTTCCGCCTTTTTATAGTACTTCCAAGTTCTTTTTCCATAAAATTTATAATTTTCTTATATACCATTTTGGGGTAGAGGCCTTTTCCATTCTTTAAGTGAGCTCCCCATTTGTAAGTGTAACGTATAATGTTCTCATTTATTAGACAGATTCCTAAATGCTCTCTCATTTCTTCATATTGTCCATTACTGTACACCTTTTAATTGCTCTAAAATTATTGCATATCACCTTCCTTAGTTCGTAAACAATGTACACATTTTATGTTTCAGGAATTATTATATCGTCCACATAGAGTTGTAAATTCATTCTATTATTCCTACTTAATTGTATCTCTAAAGATGCCTTACTAACCAAAAATAAGTTAAAAGTTTCCGGGGATAAACTGCATCTTTGTCCACTAGTAGTATTCATTTCTTCTGAACGTTTTCCATTTCTAAATCTTGTTTTTGTTTTCGTTCATCGATACGTGTTTAGCAGTATATTTATTAAATGTTTGAAGTATCCTCTCCATTCTAATGTTTTCCAAAGTAGGTTTCTCTTTACTCTATCATATGCCTTCTCAAAATCTATAAAGGCTATATGAGTCTGTGAATTGAATTCTCTTCTTTTTTTCTGTCATTTACGTTGTTTAAAATATTTACCTATTCAACCACGTTCCTTTCTGAAACCTCTTTGACTTTATAACAGTAATATTTCTGTTATTCTTTCTAAGCATGCAATAATTATTTTAGTGTATGTTTGATAAGATGTATTCAGGACACTTACGCCTGCATAATTCAAGCATATATTCCGTGCAGCTTTCTTGGGAATTGGAATACATGATACTATGATTAGTAAGTCCAGCTCGTATTTGGAAAGATATTAAATAAAAAAAAGTGGTTATCGCATAATGAACATGTGTAAATACATAAGAAGCCGAAGAAAAATGGGAGGAAAAAGGTGCTCCACGCCTTTAACAAGGAAGGTCAAGTGACCAAGTGAACTGTGTTCAGGGGTAGTAGGAAGGATGGAAATAAGAGTTTAGGATTAATGTCATGTAAGCATCTTTTTTTAAAAAAAAGCGAAAGTTAAGTGAGGAAAGGAAGTGACATAAAGCTCAGAAGAATGGGAATAAGTGAGGTTTAGGAAATTATTAATCAGGAAAGATAAGAAAATGAGAGGGAAAATAAATTTTAGAATGGAATAGGTCGCCTAAAATAGTAATGATATTAGGAAAAAGAAAAAAAGATAAGAGAATTTGGTGAAAATAAGTGAATTAAAAGGACAAAAGTTAAAAAAAAAACAGGTTTGAACAAGGTTAATTAAATTTAGTCAAAGAATAAACACCACACGTCAAATAATTATATGTAGAGAATCGCAGAGGGCTATCACATGACAGAGGGGTTAGGGGCCAAGTTCATGGTCAGCCCGAGATGTATATGCCTTGGTACTCAATAAATTCATATTCATATTCTGCATATTTTAATAGTTTAGTAGTTTAAGAATTTGTCCCCAGTGCACCAGTCTTCCTTTCCGCAGGATTTTATAAGCGATAAACAACCTTATATATCTGCAGAGCAACTGAGTATTTAAAAGTTGTCACCCTTCTTAGCCACCATCAAAGCTGCAAGCTTAGAGATTAGCAAAACTCAGCCGACTGCTTTATCCAAACTTACTACTGGAAAAATACATAATACGTTTTAGTACTTTCATACACGTTTATTTTCAAATACAGGTAGGTACTCTGTAAATTATATCATTACACTGTATCCTTCTCATTTTCGTCTTCTGCACAACTGGGTAGAGGGCCGAAGGCACGTAAGGGAGCGGGTTAGGTTGTGGGAAACATAGGTCTGAAAGCAGCTGTTTTTGATTGTTTGTGGCAAAGTGATGGGGATATTTTCGCTAAAACCTGGCCATAACTTCCACTACGTCTACTTCAAATGCGTAAGTTTGTTCTCAAGATAGTGGGTCACATTTATAGAAAGATTCAGCTGCTTTCTTATTTTCTAGCAAATTGTTTACCAACACTTTTAATGGGAGTGATTCAGGTCTACAGCACCATGCATGTGTTGCGGGTTTCTCGAACTGGTTGGACGTGGCTGTCCTAGAATGCAGCCACCACAGAAACTAGCCATTAGCGAACGAAATCCGCAAACTAACTAGTTTAATACAGTCTTCTTAAGAATGTAGAAATGTTTTTTAAAATTCCGAGGTTAAATTTACAGCCCAGTAATTTAAAGAAAAGCGCACACATATCACTCTAATTTATTAAACTTCTAATTAAATCCACGTCGGTTTCTAAAGTTTCCTAACTCTGAAGTCAACGCATCTGTTAAATTGTACTCAAATTGTAAAAATTAAGAAATTACATTTGCTCATTGAACATCCTTATGCATATTAATAGGAACACCCAAATTTAAATCTTATTTTCGTCAACTTTTTTCAGTATTTTTGTTTTTCACAATCAAAATGCTCCGCATAATACAGCCTTTTAATAACTTGCCTCAAAATGTTTATTCTACCCCTCGAAAGTACATTAAACAAAATTAAAATAGGCAGCTTTAAAATAATGCTCCAATTTTGAGAAATAAATTATCATTTGAAAGATCAATGTGGTTGAGAGTGGAATGAGGAGTGGAAATAAATGTCATAAGGCACTGGACCATTTTAAGCTCATTCACTGTACAAATCCTTGTATTTTTAATTCATTGTATAGAGTATTTTTGTTAAAACACTGAAGTTACACAATAATAGGCAATGTTGTAGTGTACCCTGCATTGGGATACCGTTACGGGGGGACGTGGTTCATAGGCGAAGGTACATATATGGAGGTGAGACTCGGAATGAGACCAAATGACTTTAACCACAAAGTAGTTGATAGCCATTTATTATTCTAGGAATTTGGGGCCGCTGTCCACATATTTAAACGCTGCACCAAGACCTACCTTAAAATCTCTCGTGAGTATTAGTGCACAAAGTAATATGCTATTGCCTACGTCGACGTAGAAATCACAATTGTCCTGTGGCCAACATCAGGTAGGCTTAAATATTTTCTACTGTGCCGGGTATTCCACTTGAATTAGTTTCAACATTTCATGCCAAATTTTGCCAACTCGCCAATGATGGTTCGAAAATCACTATCACTTACAGTATTTAAGGAACCGTTCAGCCATAACTTTAAGAGGTGGCAAAAATTTGATGTACTACACTCACATGACTTTACTCTTGTATTAGCTATTCTCACAAACCCTTGTTCCTCTATATTGTTCATGTTAGTCGAGATAAACATTTTCAGAAATTACCTTATTGCTAATTGTCTTGTAGGTAAAAGGGAAATATGGGAATACAGCAGGCTTTGAGCGGTACTCTAATCTTTTAAAGCTGGTTGCTAAATGAAGGCTGGAATTCCGATCTCTTTGCAGGACTAAGAGATAAAAAGTGATGAACGACCTTCCTTTTGAAAATAGAGTACTGAAAACTCACATGAATGACAAGGAATATCTTCGAAATGTTTCACTCCTCAAAAAGACGCATTTAGACATAACTTGCGTGTTTTAAAGAGATCTATATTTTTTGTGCAGTAAAACTTGGTATATCTCTTACGCTTTACCAGTTATGCAAAAAGTCATCAAGAGTCAAAAAGAATACATGGGCTATAAACAGAAAATTCAAAATATACGTTTCATTGGCCATAAAAATATCTAAAACATGTGGCGTTTTAATCAAAATCATTAGAGCTATTTTTGAGAACATAAAAATTTTCCATGTAAAGGGTATTTTAGGATGGAGGAATTTTCTTCAAAATCTTCATGTCGCTTCCTTGAACGATATTAAACTTAAATACCAACTTTAGTTTCCAACCAACTTTTCGTTTTTGAGTTAAGCTGTTCACACAAATGCGGACATTTTTTCTAAAAATGCTCATTTTGGATTCATGAGGCCTCAAAACATATATTTTCGGTGAAATCTCGGCATAAAAATTTTGGGTCGAATACAATACCTCCCCTGCTTAATATGCGTAGTAGAAAAGGTAAGAAATGTTAAAGTTATTGTGTATAATACATTTCAACAGGATAGTTATCTACGTGTTGTAGATTTTCCAGACTAAACAGACACATTACCTTAAAACTGGCATTAAATTATGAAGTATTTTTTACAAATTGTTATCGCTTTTAACATCTCAGTATGCTGCAAGTAAAAGTATCCACTTCTCAATATTAACGAATGAATTGCTATTTTTTATTCGTATTTCTACATGCTGTATCAGGGAACGAATTTTCTTCGCTACGATTTTTCTTGTGTCTAAGGTACTGGAACGCTTTTATGCTTTTAAAGATAACAGACTTGCAAGAAACTAGGCGCACCCAAAAAAATTAAAGTAAACGTACGCTTTTCTCTCTTATCAGAGCAGAGCGGAATCGCTTCTTGCACCTTTCACAACATTCGAGCTGTTATTTAAATGATACCTATGATGAGCTGTCGAAGTAAGGAGAACCCCCGTTGAGGTGCCTCTCGGAAAGTAATTTAATCTTATGGAATGGTTAGAAGCATCGCAGAGCATATGGAACACGAAAAGTAAATAGAGATTTGAACGTTTCGGAAACGAGGCCTGGTAATTGAAAATAAACTACGTTTCTTCGGGCTCGCTGAACTCTTCCTGTGGCAGGGGAGCTCCAAGAAATGTTATTTTATGAAAACGAATACCATTACTAGACGAGGTTAGGAAACTGTGATGCACCTTACATGAAACAGATATCTTGACAATACGCTGTGTTTTGAATCTGTATTTATACAGTTCCAAATACGAAGTGAGTTACCTATCACTGAATAAAATACAGAGCACCTTAAAGGTAAAAGCACACATGAAACATATGTTCAACGTTTTAACACCAAAAAAGTGGTTAGGAACCAATTACACACTCAACAGTTCTATTCCCCTGCAGGCTTCTTAGTAAGGAGTTTTCGTTTCCGGAAATGTATAGGTAGTGATGATTTAAAAAAAAGGCTTACACAAACCTTCCAAAGTAATAATAATAATAATAATAATAATAATAATAATAATAATAATAATAATAATAATAATAATAATAATAATAATAATAATAATAATAATAATAATAATAATAATAATAATAATAATAATAATATTAATAATAATAATAATAATAATAATAATAATAATAATAATAATAATAATAATAATAATAATAATAATAATAATAATAATAATAATAATAATAATAATAATAATAATAATAATAATAATAATAATAATAATAATAATAATAATAATAATAATAATAATAATAATAATAATAATAATAATAATAATAATAATAATAATAATAATAATAATAATAATAATAATAATAATAATAATAATAATAATAATAATAATAATAATAATAATAATAATAATAATAATAATAATAATAATAATAATAATAATAATAATAATAATAATAATAATAATAATAATAATAATAATAATAATAATAATAATAATAATAATAATAATAATAATAATAATAATAATAATAATAATAATAATAATAATAATAATAATAATAATAATAATAATAATAATAATAATAATAATAATAATAATAATAATAATAATAATAATAATAATAATAATAATAATAATAATAATAATAATAATAATAATAATAATAATAATAATAATAATAATAATAATAATAATAATAATAATAATAATAATAATAATAATAATAATAATAATAATAATAATAATAATAATAATAATAATAATAATAATAATAATAATAATAATAATAATAATAATAATAATAATAATAATAATAATAAACAAAAATTCTCCATTATGTTACAACAGGATTTTCAAACAATTCTCATTTTTCAGAGCTATGTACACAAGGTTTCAAAATAAATTTAGTTAGGAATTATTTAAGGCGACATTTTAGTGGGTTTCACTCGAAAGTTTACCATTTTGCATTTTTAGTTTTTTACGTCTTTCTGATAATCTAAGTATTTAACATACA
Source organism: Tenodera sinensis (assembly GCA_030765045.1). Taxonomy (NCBI): domain Eukaryota; kingdom Metazoa; phylum Arthropoda; class Insecta; order Mantodea; family Mantidae; genus Tenodera; species Tenodera sinensis. Next base: position 81,647,575 of record CM060964.1, on the reverse strand, counting down.
GCATCTCCAGTTGGTCACTTCAGTTATATTTCAGAATTTTTTATTTCACATGGGTAAAAAATAATAGCATGCGTGCTATTAAAATATATTTTTATTAATGAAATACGTCCAAATTTTAAGTGTGTGAAACTTTCTACACTATGCAGTTCTTCTACTATCTTACTAAGTCTTTAAAGTTAAGTATAGCAAACCAAAATATTTCTTTTCTTAAACATATAGACTATATTTTAAAACTAACATCATGTTAATAATATAACTGATGCTGCTTTGTAAAACTGAAATATAGACATGAAAAAAGTCACATTTTGAACTTGTTATTAATCATTTCAGAGAGACAGAGAAAAGAAATTGAATGTAAATACTCAATTTGACATTTGGGGCATATTATAAATTGTGAACAATGACAGCAAAATAATGGTGCCTCAACTATTAGCAGTAACGGTATGAACGTTCGTACGGTGACCTTAGTACCTGGCCAACATTTGAAATAAATTGGTTAAGTTTTATGGGTCTTTGATATTTGAGAATATGGATGACTTAAAGTTTTTTTTTTTTTTTTTAATGTATATCAAAACTGCACTTAACGGTTATGGAAATGCTGAACAAAAGGAGAAGAACAGAGGAGGTTTAATAGTAAATGGTTGAAGTTGAACTTAGTTCTTCATTTTTAATGTGAAATATGCATGAAGGGTTTCCTTCAAAGATAGCCAGAACCCGCCTCTGCAACATTATGAAGATGGTGATAGTGGTAATACTTGTCCCTGGAGCATAAAGGTTTATACCGGATATATTAGCCATATTGTATATTACATCTAGGGAGCGGATTATTACGTAAATAAAGATTCTTTTTCTCCTTGCAGTTACAGATGTGAAACTAAGTTTAAACGTTTTACGTGACATCATTACCACATCACTACCCTTTTAAGTAATAATGTGTAATTTTAGAATTAAAATATTTAATTAATTTTGTTCCATAATTTAGTGATTAGCACATATTTCATGCATTTTAATAATGAACTACATTTTCCATTATTGTACTTCGTTCACCCTATTACTGTTTGCGGTGAATGATATATGAAGTCTGTTTGTCGGAACAGAAACTGTTCATATTCTGTAACGTTAAATTGTATTCCGTTTTGGCAGCAGCCATCTGGGGTCTGTTTCGATTTCACTTTATTATAAACATATATGCACGAAAAAGAAGTTTCACATGCCAGAGTATTGCATCATACGCTGTAAGCTCAACGGGATTCCCCTTTTGATTAGTTATTGTTCCTGTTCCTTCAGATCAGAAGTATCCGACGATCCTTAACATACGTCTTGAGACCTTAAAAGTGTCGTGAATGTTATTCAGATTTATGTATCGATGTATATTCATCTACTTAAGGTGAAGTCCAGGGGACTACCAAGTAGGCATTCAGAATATAAGAGCTACTAACGTGTCTCTTATAAAACCTACAATATTATTACTTTCCCTATAACGGATAAAGCTCTGTGACATTCGTCAGAGACCTATAATGAACAATTAAGAGAACACGTGTGTTATCCACAGTAACCGAAAATTATGTTCATTAAATCAGCATGCGATGTCATTAGTGCATTACATATCTTAGCTCTCCAACAAAAATGGGAAATGCGGTCCTTTGTGAGACAGCGTTGACTGGGCTGAAAACGAGGTTACAGTGGATCACGCTGTATAGACATTATTGAATTTCGATTTCTTGAGGAGCAAACAAAGGTTTCCTTTCGGTTTCAGTCAGACAGGGATATTCTAAAAGTAATTTTCTAAACACTGTACACCTGGTGAAAGGGCAACACAAGAATAACAGGAAATTCTATTAAAAACGTTTTTAACCCTAGGTGAACTGCCGCTTCAGATCTAGCAGTCGACTTGGTTGTTTCCAGTAGAAACCTCCGCAACAAAATAATAGTAAGAATGCGTGGATTGTATGTTTTGTCTTTCCCAGTATTTAACCTTTCGGATAATTTATGAACTTTCTTCAAATGATCCGCACCCCTTACGGAATATTAATACGTACATAAATAGTTTCAAACGCCTTCTTTAGTAGCCCTCGAAAATAATTGTGAGTTGTTTACTTCATCATGATCATGATCATGATTATCATTTATTATTATTATTATTATTATTATTATTATTATTATTATTATTATTATTATTATTATTATTATTATTATTATTATTATTATTATTATTATTATTATTATTATTATTATTATTATTATTATTATTATTATTATTATTATTATTATTATTATTATTATTATTATTATTATTATTATTATTATTATTATTATTATTATTATTATTATTATTATTATTATTATTATTATTATTATTATTATTATTATTATTATTATTATTATTATTATTATTATTATTATTATTATTATTATTATTATTATTATTATTATTATTATTATTATTATTATTATTATTATTATTATTATTATTATTATTATTATTATTATTATTATTATTATTATTATTATTATTATTATTATTATTATTATTATTATTATTATTATTATTATTATTATTATTATTATTATTATTATTATTATTATTATTATTATTATTATTATTATTATTATTATTATTATTATTATTATTAGTGTTGTTGTTGTTGTTATTATTATTATTATTATTATTATTATTATTATTATTATTATTATTATTATTATTATTATTATTATTATTATTATTATTATTATTATTATTATTATTATTATTATTATTATTATTATTATTATTATTATTATTATTATTATTATTATTATTATTATTATTATTATTATTATTATTATTATTATTATTATTATTATTATTATTATTATTATTATTATTATTATTATTATTATTATTATTATTATTATTATTATTATTATTATTATTATTATTATTATTATTATTATTATTATTATTATTATTATTATTATTATTATTATTACATCCTTGTGCCTGCAACTTTTCAAAACGTATGCTATTAACAAACCGCACAAGCTACTTCGAGTTTGTTTTTTTATCTCATAATTACTTATTAGCCAATTTCTTACGTTTTTATAGGTCATCTTCTAGACATTGCACTATCTGTTTAATAATGCACACCAACAGAAGTAAATATACTGTTTTATCAGTGTCAGTCCAAATATATCCTTTTAAAGTGCACGAAATGTAATAAAGGGCTTGAAAATGTGTACGACTTCAAAAATTATAAAATATCACAATATTTATATTAAAGAAAAGATAAAATATCTAACAATGTCAATTTAAAAAACAAAAAATATACATTTATTATGTCCTCTAACGTAGTCCTCGGACGTTACAGAAACACATCAAAATGTCGAAAACCGCACAATATTACGCAACCAAGAACAACATTTTGTGAAGTTTAAAAGTTAAACGTTGCAAAACAGTGAACAATTATTATTTATTTATGCCAACAAGCTTACTGCTGGTGTTTTTAAACACACGAGCCGTGTGTGGGCAAAGTTTAAGAGGTGGAATTAGGGCTGACAAATGCAATGCCATAGCCGAGATTTAAACCACGGATCTTCTGCTTATCGAGCGGCTGCTTTAAACACTAAGCTACGATGGCCAACTTGCCAGGACGACATTAAATTCCCCAGATGATTCGTACTTTTTCCCGGTTAGATCACAAGGGAATCTCACATCAGAGATAAATACCCCAAGGGCGACTTACAATTGTAAGTACTTTATGTACCGGGTTTAAGTAACACTTAGATAGTAATTATTATTTATTTATGCCAACAAACTTACTGTTGGTGTTTTTAAACACACGAGCCGTGTGTGGGCAATGTTTAAGAGGTGGAATCAGGACTGAAAAATGCAATCTCATAGCCGGGATTTCAACCACAGATCTTCCGCTTATTTAAAAATATCTTTTAGTAAAGCTTTCCATAAAATTTCATTATATACACTAATTTAGAATAAAAGCATTATTTTATTCGACCTTTAGCAACATTGTGGTCCTGTAGGCGTGCCACAGTAACTAACTCCCATCATGCCAGGACAAATTATTGCGTAAGCTGCCTAAGCAAGCAAGTGAAGATGGGAGTAAATTAAAAACTACATTTCTGGTTGCTTCACAAGTCTCAGTGCCTGATTTGCAGCGTGTGGAGAAAACAGTGATTCAACGCAGTAGAAAACTGCGGGTAGTAACACAATATGCTGCCTTCTGGCTAAGTGTAAAGTAAGGAGTAATGCCATAGAGAGGTTGTTGAGTCAACTTTGGTCCAAACCATCCGGCTTTCTGTTCTCCCTGGAACTATTGTTCATAGCTACAAACGTAATCCTGTAGCAGTCATTTAGTACAAGCCGGCTGAGACTGTCAACTTGTTGAAGCACAGAAACTCATGAAATGGTATAAGAGATGATAGATGTTGATCAGGTGCAGTCAGCAGCTTGTTTAACGTGTTTTCCTAGCACACGCTTACCTATTTCCTTAGCTCAGCTTAAAGCCTACTAAAGTAAGGGATTATGAGGTTTTTCTTGTTTTTTGAACTACCTCAGTTACAATGAACAGGAATTTATCCACGGGGTTACTTATTTCACGCAATCTCAATAATTGTATTATACTTAATAAAATGTAAGTACATAAATGAATACTGAAAATTCCCATACCTGCTCTGTATAGTAATTTCCTTAATATTTGCACTCACATCAGCTGGTGTGCCTGCTAATGACCTGCATACCTATTTCCGTTCTCTGCTATACTATGTGTTTATTCCAAATTGTGCTATGGTATGACGTCTCATATCTATCCGCTGAGCCTATTTGAATACGCCTAATATTTCTGCAGAGGCACATGACTCGCGTGTCCGAGAAGTTGCCTACCAATCACGGCGTTCGGCCTAAACTTGAATGCTTCCACGTCTTAGCAACTATTGGCGGTTCATGCGGTAACTTCATTGTCCGACTAAAACCTCTTTTGCACTGTTTTTATGTGCTCGATATCCGAGGTCCGTGAAAGCTGTAAGTGGGATACCTCTTACATTTCCTAGACTAACATAACACCAGAGTGTGTTGCGACTCCCTTTTGTGAATGTGGACAAAAATGTATGTGCAGCAAGAATGCATGTTGGTATGACTATGCATGAAAATTTGACATGTTTGGTTGTTTATTTTATTCTATGCCTTTATGCGTGATATTTATAGATTGGTCTACGTTTCATAATTATCTTTACCATATCATATCAGATTGTATGCCCTGCTAGCCAGGCAACCACTTCAACACACCTGTACGAAGTTATGTGCTTCCCCTTAGGGCCTACACTCTTGAAAACATCGACTCAAAACAATGACGTCACGAAACAATTTAAAATGGACAATCAGTTTACTGGGAGTTGAGTTTAAGTTGGTCTTGCCGTAAATCATTATTCTGATGCGAGTTTCACCTCCTTAATGGCTGCAAAGGTGCAACAGACTTATGTCGAAGAAGTTGCCTGTCTAGCACGGGGTAACAAAGTTGTACAGTGGTCCTCATACCTATTTCGAGCGTGTGAAAAACATGCATAGAGCGGAATGATGGACACGTTGTATCATTCGTTTATTTCTTTTATATTAAGTCTTGAAAAATGTTCCAGAATTTTGTGAACATTTCTTGTATATTTACAAATGGAAACGTATAAGATATTTTATTTTGGTATATTCTCTTCCTAACTCCCTGCAATTAAAGCAAAAGCTATGTTTCAGAAAACTCGAAAACATTTCGTAATCAACCCCAATTTTCGAGCTCTCTTCCTCTTTTCCTTCCACCCCATCACCCATCCGTGTAGCAGTTCCTGCCACAATGCAAATTGATTAACATTTAAGGATTAAAGGATTGACAATTGGCGCTGACGCCATATCCTGTCCAATATGCTGGACAACGCATCTCAATAAAACGAACATCATAGCCCTTAATTACAGTTGCTGACCTTGCCAGCTTAATGAAGTGCAAGGGGGTACCTGATCTTCAGTCGGGTTTCCTTCAGTTCTTTAACCTTTTACCTTTATAACATATGAGGAGTCAAACTTGGGATATAATATTATTAATGTATTTAGTTTTACTTAAAGTACGACCTCCTGTGCGTGAAATCTACCACCATGTAAAAAGGACCGCTCTCCAAAAATTAATGTTCTTTAAATTGAAGACTTAGATGTGACTTAGGCTCCACTAACTATAAGAAAGGGGCAGCAACATGGTGGCTGCAGATTTGAGCTCTGCAAATATCTGAATATAGAGACACTTTACTGACTTCTTTTGGAGGGTCTGTAAGATGCTGAAGTAAACATCAACCAATTCCAGAGCTTCCTCACTTTGCATGTTTTTCTGCCTAGGCATAGGAATAACCTTTATCTGATGGAGCTGCCTCATATAGCATCTCAGTTTTGTACACATAGTTTTCTACTTTAACAAATCTGACTGACTCATGTTCGTACCTGTAAAACAGACTACAAATCAAATGCCACTAATATGAACTCAGGATATTTATTTGCTTTTTCTTTATTCCTATATTTCGCTGGATTGCAGTCTTCCTTTCTTCTTATATGCATAGCATAAATTTGCGTATGTCGCGGGTTTCCAAAGTTTTTGTATTTTCATGTGCAGTACAAGGTTGGCACTGGTTATTTTTGGGGTTGAAGAATGACAAATAGGCATTACAAAATATTCATTTACATGTTATAAGTGACACTTGCATATAACTTCTTACTTCCAAGAGCTTTTTTAAACCTTTCATGCATTTTTCTGACACTCGTCTGAGGATGAAAATACGCTCTGTGTGTTGACTTTCGCGAGAAGTGAGAGCTACTTTTGTAAGCCTTTAATGTGACTTTTCATACGTTACATTGTATTTAGGCCAGTTTTGTTCAAAAAATTCCACTTCATGCTTGAAAGTTGTATTAACTGCATATTTCTCTTTAAGTTTTAAGAAAAAAGACTGTCAAACTCTAGTTTTGATTCCCTCCAATTCTTCTTCTTTATCTAATTAGCCTCCCTGTAGTGAGGACTTACAAGCCTGTGCCTAGGTCATATTGGGGAACAGACGAACCCATGTACCGGACAGAATGAAGACCTGGAAGCAGATGCTCAGCCCAGCACCAGGAATAAAAGTGAGGAAGAGGATGTAAAATGCAGGCGAAATGGATGATTGGAAATGTGATGATGAAGCAGTTGATGGCCATATGCAGGTCCCTGGGATCGAACCCGGGCCACCTTGGTGATAGGCGAACAGTCTAATCGCTCGGCCACGGCGCCACTCCCCCTTGACAGTTCTGACAATTGTCTCTTATATTCCCTTCTCCGGTATTCTACTATCCACATTTATAAGTACGCACTCCTGTCACTTACAATTAATCTAACCTCCAATTTTATGTGCAAATTTTCCTCCATTTTCCTCCAAAAATGACTCCCTGCATTTGAAACGGCAGGTAATACAGTAAATGGGAGTTTAGTTCTTAGGTGATCTATCTCTGTTCTTGATTTTATATGAAAGTGCTTCACTGTACTTTTTTCTTCTTTATTCACTTTCCACAAACCTTCATCCTTTTGCCTCCTCCTGCTCCTGTTCTTTCCTCCCTCAATGTTTTCTTCCTTAGCATTTTGTTATTTCCTGACAGGTGTAACATTCGTAGATAGGGAGCTACTATTCCTCTTCACCTCCAGTTGTAGGACGATTAGCCATTGCTTCATTTTTTCAAACCTTCGTCATCTAAAATAAAATAACCATAAGCTCTGTATTTCCACACTTGTTCCTAAACTTTAAAATGTGTCAGGTTGTAATGGGTTTATTCTCGGTGCTTTCATTGACCATGCAGTAAGTGACCATAGTAGCTAATTCGTAACTGAGAAATAATGAACTGAAAGAAATTTTGTTAAAAATAATTAAATATCCCATCTGACAATGTAATTCAAATTCATGAAGATTCAACTCATTATTTGTGTGGCTGTCATTAATTTATTGTAACATTAAATACGCGATATGATAATTGCTATCAAGATATTCTAGTTATTTAGTAAGCTTAATGTTGCATGTCAACTTGTGTCTAGGACTTTCTGGATGTACTAGTGGCCCATTTGTTTTCTTTCGTTCCTACTATAACTTTACTTGCAAAGCTGTGGTTCTAAACTTGTCGAAAATTAATTTTTGGCAATAAAAAATAGTACATTATTACCTGTACCTGTTTACTGCTCTCGAGCTTCAAGCAACAAATTATTGAAAGCTTGAATCACCCTACTTCTTTAGCATTTAATACTAATATAGAATACTATCATGAGAATGTCATTTGAGATATTATAATTTCCATGTTAAAAGTAGAAGCTGCCTTCATTGCCGTGATTGCATACTTCTACTTAGAAAAGGGCAACAAAATCAGTGTGGGTATAAAGAAGTTTTAATAAGGTGAAGGAAATTGTGCTTTAAGCCTTTAGTAGGGTTTCATTGTCTGCAGTTTGATAATATTATAGCAGCCTTGTGCAGGAAAACAAGATATGTGCAGTTGGTGGGTCTTCACTGTCTATAATTGGATGCATAAGCGTTGTCAACGAAAACAACCAGGATTCATTTGCGGGTTTTCCTTGAAAGGAATATAATACGTTTGTACTTAAGACATTTCAGTCACCTGAGTAGACTGAGTAGAGCTATCACTAAGTGGATTCTCGTAGACTGTAGAGTTAAATATAATCCACATGGAAGGTATTATAACGCAATTTTTAACAAAACTGGAGCTGGCGAGTTTTTCCAGTAAGTCTACGACATATTGTTTAAAGGTTATATTATAGAAATGGATGTGATTTCCGTTCATGCCAATTTTAAGTGCTTTCATTATGAAGTTTATGCCAAACAATTTTGTTTACGAAGCGGTATGCAGTAGTTACAACTTGGAAAATACTGAAGCTACCACTTAGACCTATAAGATCGATAACATGATATGGTAGAAAACATATTGGCCCGCGTTTTACTGACTTGGTGGTCATAGCTTCTCCCTGGCAGTGTGAATTGCTTAAGGCTACTTACAGATATTGCACGTAGCCTACACCGTAACGTGTTGGGCTGCGCTATAACTAGAAAAGGATGATCATGTCGTAACATGGCCAGTACATTTATATAGCTTGTGTGATCCTGTATCAGTGACGTCTTCTGCCAGAATCCCTATGCCATAATTGTAAACTCTAAAAGTAAATATACTCATTTTATATAAAGGTAAATGTTTTTACAAGGCAGTACATTTGTTTTCAAATAAATGAACTAAAAAGTGACGGTTAAATTCAAAAAGGTTTCGTAAAAGAGGCAATGATTACTGCAACAGAAGTAATACATACTAATAAAAATAAAAGTAATGAAAATAAATGTGATCCGTTCCATAATTATATAGTAGTGTTGCTGCCTACCGATTAAGAGATCAATTCAGTCTATAGTAGCCGCAAAGGATGTTTCTCGAGCTGGGAGTCTTCGTGAAGTTTCAAGGTAATTGGCGAAAAACATAATTTTGGTTACCTTTACATAAACAAGAATAATTTCAACAGTTACTTGTTTTAAATAAATCATATTTTAGTTTAGAGGGTGCGTATCAAAAAAAAAAGCTAATTTTGGAGTCTTATAATAGTAACTGTCATCGTCATCGTCATGATCATGATCATTATCAGTATTATTGTTATTATTATTATTATTATTATTATTATTATTATTATTATTATTATTATTATTATTATTATTATTATTATTATTATTATTATTATTATTATTATTATTATTATTATTATTATTATTATTATTATTATTATTATTATTATTATTATTATTATTATTATTATTATTATTATTATGCTATAAACGTAGCCTTTAAAATAGTAAGGCTGAAAAATATAATTTCTAAATTAAAGCCTTTAATTATTGTCTTTCCCGATGATCTTCAACTTTCAGTGATGCATTCGCTCAAGTCAATCAGCCAAGGAACCGAGCAAGCATGGCGTAAAGAGGTTCCTACTGCTTTTGAAGACTCGTGGAGGTTGTTAAATAACTAAAATGTCATAAAAGTTCGGAAGGTGAGAAATACACCTATAAACAATTACACAATGAGATATGGTTAGTGTAAGTGATGACGTCGGTCTGGGTACCTCAGTTGGTTAAGCGCTGGACTACTGATACCAAGGTCTCGGGCTCAAATACAGCCCAGATCGATGGTTTTTATGTGTGCTTAAAAGCGACAGCCCCATGTTAGTATATTTACTGGCATGTAAAAGAACTCCCGCAGGACGAAACTCCGGCACACACGTGGTGCTGCTATAATCCCGTCAATTGACAACGTTGTTAGCAACAAAATATTTATTTTGTTATTGTAAGTGATGACGCAAACAAGACAAACGCAAGCTTGACCTTGTAGTTAAGATGCCATAAATTTATTCCAGCTTTTTAAAATCGAGAAGATTATGCATGAGACAAAACAACAGTGAACTTTCATTATATAGGGGCCCATCCCTTTTACATGAATTTCCCCTATCACTAGGAATAGACTATTCGTTTGGATCTCAAAACCATACCATTTAGATCAGATTGGAACTGTCCACGCCTTGGTGAGGAACATCCTCATTAAGCTAGAAACTAATACTAAATCTGAAGATTAAACTTGTTCAATCATGCCAAGGGACTTGATATAGTGTAGCCAGATTTTCATGTTTAAAACGTCAATTAGGCACTTATTTACTCATAAATTAGTCCTCTTTTGTTATCGAAAGTCAACAGTACTACAGACCAACAGTGTTTTTCAGCTCATTTGGCTTTAGGTACAAACCTTATACAATTTTAAAGGTATGAATCCCCAAACGTTAACCCAAAACAGGAGCTCTGGTACTTACTAAACATTGCTTGTACTTTTCAAGTATCAAAGAAAACTAGGTCTGGCCCAAAAGAACCAACATTTTCGGTCCAAGCTGGTTACCTGTCTTGGCCCAAAGATAGCGTTCATTGGGTTTAAATATTAAAAATTGCTCCAAACTTCCTGCGCCTTGTGCGCAATACCACAAATCTCTCATTTAATGCAGAAATTTGTAGCAATTACTTTTTATTATTTGTATTGTTATAATTGTAGATTATCTAAGACAAGACAACAGTTTCTTATGAGGTTCTTAGTATTTAAGACCCGCCAATATTACATTAACCGGTTAGCAGTTGCAGTTTTCTATAATGGCTCACATAAACACAAGTTGTTTTCTCTTCATCTCTTAACAGCCAATATCAGTGCACGTCCAGTCTGTTTGCTTGTTTCAACGCTCTCCGTATGATCTCTTAGGACCAGCGGGAAATTTCCATTGCACCAGGCGATGGGTGTACACATTTAGTAGCTGGCGGTGACTGTTACCTGTGATATGGTGATGTTGAGAATGGCTGTGGAATGAGGTGACCTACAGCTTTTGCCGTGGACATAGACTCATGCTGGACCTTGGGGATACCCCAGAGGAGCTAGTCAGATATGAAAGCCTGGGCAGCGCCGGCTTACAATCGGTACCCAGAGTGGAGAAATGCACCCGGACCATAGTACGGCAGTTGTAAACAAAATTACTGAGTTAACCCGACGCCCACCTATGGGCAATCTAAGATAAAACAACTTTGGACTAATGATAACACCTCAATACGAACCGTCTTTAGCAACAGCTTAGAGTACATAAATATAAATATGGATATTAAACAAAACTGTTTTATTTGTTTCAGATGTATAAATCTTCAATTTTAGACAATATGTAAATGAAGCGATATCCTTTAAAACGTTTGCCATTGAAACGCAGAAATAAATTTCAATGATGTCAATATAGAGGCTATGAGAACCACAGTCAGCCGTAAAATAGAAGAGTACTTGTTAAACCGAGCAATACGATTTAAAGCTATTCATTTAAATTTACTTAATGGAGGCACTAGGCACGAAGATAACATTTTCTTCCTTACCATGTGATGTAATGGCAGCTTTAATTCACCACAGCAATGTATATTCCTTACACCGTTAAGACAACATTTTATTAGCAGCGTTGCCCTTGCGGATGATTTATTTACATACTTGCCTTATTTCTCCAGTCAGTTATACAGAGTTCATGTTTACAAAAACAGTGTTTACGTTCCTTTAAGACGTATAAGCTATTGTAGTCTGGGATAAAGATCAACCAAATTCTACTTTAATATGTGGTCCGAAATTAGCCTTTTATGCCGCAGGTTAATTAAGCACGAAACTTATACTAGGAACTTTGAAAATGTATATTTTGCTGTAATACCGTCATTGTCAAATATTTAGCTGCCACAATCTACGTTCCACTTAGATCAAAAGTATATTAATTTATAGGATTAAGATTATTAGACCAAGTGGACTCCCAGCCACTGGAGTGCAGTACTCCACATAGACCATTGTGACTTACATGGCCCGTAGGAATGAGGACGGGGCCCTTAACGATTCCAAAATGACACCAATCCTTCAGCTGACGCGAGCCTCCCACTTCATCGTTCCTGGAAACGAGCCTTCCTCCCAGGAAGAGACATAAGCCAGTCATCGGAGGCAAGGGAGAAATTTCTACACAGCGTAAACTCAACCGTCCCGCTGCAATGACCCTAACTCCGTCTCCTGGGTTAGGAAGGTCGGCCATGGAAATCGAACCCATGACCTCCCGAATACGGACTACAGACGCTATCGCCTGAGTCATCCCGTTAGGTTCCTTTAGGAGAAAGCCCCATGATCTCTCTGTTTTAAAGAAGTCAGACGAGGGCATAATATGTTTTCTTCCAAACTCCCACCATAGAACCAAAGCCCAAGTATGTCCGCTAAATGTTCCACCATTTGGTTTTCAGTTGTACCAGAACAGAAAACTGCGGAAGAGTCTGCGAAATATATTAACTAAAATGACGGAGGAAAATGTGTTGTACGAAAACATACAGCCTATTTACATATCAGGAGCCTTTACCCATCAGATCGCCCACCTTAAGTACAAACTGATAAGAAAAGTACTTATTTCTGATCAACCTAAAACCTTATAATATGCATATAGAATTAAATTACCTAAATTAATCTCTTGTTTTATGTCTAAACTGGCCGCCTTAACAACGTTCCACTGGTAGTTTCTTTTTTTTCCCCCCCTTTTTTTAAGTTGTAAAAGACACGCCACTTTCTATACCCATTACTAATCCACATGTATCCATCAGGTATACATCCTTTAAATTCAAAGTTCATTTTCTATCCAAACTATGTATGGAAATCACAGACCTTTAAAGCAACACACAAAATGGACATTGTTAGAGGCTGGATCTGGACAAAACACTTCATTCTTTGTATCAGAAATCCACTATTGCTTGTCATGAACAAAACTGTAATAATTATAGTTCACATTCGAATATGATGTTATGTAGAGAGAGAGCATCAAGGTACAGCTCTTATGACATTTAAGCATACATTTCGAAACTATTATTGCCTCTAAGAAACGTATTTTTGTAAATTATTTTGTGCTTTAGTAATTTACGAATTCAAATTGGATGCTTTATAGCTCATGTCGTCAGAAATAAATGGGCATTTTAAAGACAAAAGAACTATCTAAATCAGTGTTGCCAACAAGTGAATTGCAATTATTTCTATCTCGATGTTAGAAGGTCATCAGAAGGTCACTGAAGTATAAAATAAAAGTCTGCAATAGTAAACCCTAGCACCTAATTTCTTAAACCCGGGCTTATATCCCAGATCCCTATTACTTTATGTAACTTTTCAAAAAATTATAACTACATCGTTTTAAAATTTCTAAAACCTAAAATTACAAAACAAAAACGTAGTACATAATAAAATTAAAACAAAATTACTACAACCTAAGCAATCTAAACATACCCACAATTATATATATATCACATTTAATATGAACGAAAGTTAAGCTTAGGGACGCACATAATGGCATATATCACACTACTTAACTTGCAAACAGTTTAAAAAAGGGTTCAGTGTTAATCTGAAACTCATATGACCACCACCATCTTTCTCAAAATAACTGCAAAATGTAAGGGCCTTTGAAAGTAATAAAAATCTCTCGCTAAAACAAGCTAAAAGTAGTTATAAATAGCTAAATACTCGCTGAGTTGTAACATTGATCAAAATCGGTTTACCTCCAAACCCACGCAAGCACGCACGCGCGCACACACACACACACACACACACACACACACACACACACACACACACACATTCCTTCTTTGTAATCTTAGTGTAGATTATCTGGCAGATTTATTTGTTTATATATTTTATTATTACGTGGCAACGTGAATTATGCGTGGCCAGTATTAATTAACTACGAACGTGAGAAAATGCTCCTGCTGGAATCAAATCCGCATTTTCACTGATGCGCTACTTGTAAGAGAACAAGAAATTATTTTGAAATAGGAATAAACCTGCCAATTACCTGAAGCTTGTTGTGATTTCTAACAGGGACTCGTCATATTTACACAGGATGCGATATTTTGCTCACACGTGCTTAGATTGATCCTGCGTAACTGGCTACTAGCACCATCTACTGCCTAGGCAGCGAACTATTGGGAATATGTGCAGATGAGTTTTCCGCCATCTGCTCCAGGCTAGAATCTAATCCCTGCCAGTTTATCTTTAGCGATGCTCTCTCCCTTGATTACATTTGTAGCAGTAGTGCGAAGGCATGACCTATATCTTTTAGCTTTTGAACCTTGAAGCATAAAGAGCCAGTCAACAACACCCGTGCAAATCTACTGCAATAAACGCTGCAGGCAACTTATATCGGAACTATTTTCCTACAAACTTCCTGTACCGGTGAATTCCAAAGTAATTATAACCCGGGGTAATTCATCAATTCTGTTTTGGATCACTTAAAGAGATGTCATCATAGGGTCCTTGCTGCAATACAACAAGCACCTAAGGGATGCAACAAAAACAGAGATCTACTAAGAACTAAAATCATGGGCCCTTTTCCAAATCTTAGCGTTTCTCCTCGGGGGCTCATTGAGCAAACGTAACGTAGAAGTATACACTTACACTCAGGTGTATACAACCGAACGAATATGCTCCTAAGACTCGCACTCGGCAGGTCCTGTGTTCGAAACCGACACTCCGAACCCAAGGATTTTTGTAGCTTTCGCCATTTGCTTATAATCTACTAGCTATCTCAGAGGGCACAACATTGGTACATTCCAGAAAATAAGGATGTGGATGATTTAAGGCAGTCGTAACTAGTGTGCAATTTCTACTTGCATAAAGCTTATATGTCCAATGTCTTGTCCAGATTGGTCAAAAGCTTACAATTTGAAATAAATGGTTGGAAAATATGAAGCTTTGGAGTTCTTTAAGTTGTGTGGTTTTCTATATCTTTTACTTAGTTCACAAATTTGTATCCTGGCTGACCAAGTAGTATAATTATCTTTAAGGGATTGTAAATAAGGTAAGGGTAACTTTTTATAATTCGTAATACGACTTAGGCATTTTTGTAAGTTGCAAGGTAACCTATGATTTCTGCCAATTATTGTACAGTTGCGCATTTGGACCATACTGTTTAAAAAGTGCATATTTCTACATGAAGATTGAAAATATAGTAGGAGTAGCTTTTTGGGGTTGTAAGGAAGCTTTTAATGTATCTTGTGTCCTATGATATAAGGGTACAAAGGTTCTTATCATAGACAAAGGAATGTTGATCTCTATTTGGAGGTTCTAGGGATTCGAAATGGCGATTTTATGTAAGGGTAACATATCCATTTTATGAGTTTCCAGAATCTAAATGAACCTGTTTTCGTCAAATTTATAACAGAAGCATTGCTTGGTAAAAACTTCACTGAAATAGGAGAGAAATATGTTCATATGAACGATATACAACCGCCCCCTAGAGAAATTAAATTTTAAAGGATTTAAGCTCCCCATTTACCCTCTTGGGTGCAAATTCATTAAAAATCTTCCACATTTGCAATAAAAATGCCAAAATTGGTTTCTGATATCCATATTCAGTGAAATGACATCAAAATTTGATATGAAAAAGAAATCCCTAACCCCTAAATTTTAAATTTTTGTAAACCACAAATAGCATACTACCATCTGGAATCACAGGACTTTTCAATGGTGAAATAATTACCAAAATCGGTTCAGTGATTTTTTAAATTTACCCACACGCACAGACATACACACGCATGCATACACACAACTTTTCTCGCTTTATAAGATAGATATAGATAATCAATTGCAGCCGTTTTTCATTCTAAATCTGAAGCCTTTCTCTCCATCTTAGTGTATTGTCAAGGTAAAGTTGTAGCAGACAACCCCTCATGTGTTGAGGACTCGATATTTATGGGTCATAAAAGTGAATCATGTGGTATCTTTATGTAGTGCAACTTCATCTGTTGTTAGCTGCTCAGTAAACTGTGTTCAAGGATTTGAGCCTGCAAGCTTCAACAATAGGGTTCGTGTTCATACGAGAACGTAACTCTCAAATAGAGATGGCAAATGGTTTTTCTCTCCTTTTTATGGCGTTGTGCCACTGTGCTTTTGTAAACAAAATACGTAATGTGTGAATAAGTGATTTTTACTTGTTTCTCAACTGTAGTCGTTCAACACCTGCCCACTCGAACGTGGAGTGTTTGTAGATGTTACATACATTTAGATTTATATAAAATCCAAAAAAGCTTCACTCATATTCCAGTAAGGGTCTCTAGAAGATACGCCTAATCTCTCTCGTTCCGTCCTCTCTTCCTCGCACTATCTCCTTCCTCTCCGTTATTGCTCTAGTCTTAATTACCTCTATTTGGGCTCAGCAATGTGGAACATCGTTGCTCTTTTAAGAAACTTGTCATCGAAGACTTTCAATGCTATAGTGCTAACGAAAATAGAGTATTTAGCGATCTCTGTTTACTGCCGTATATGATGGACGAAAATAGTACGTAGATAAGGATGATTCTTTAAAAACAAGTCCAGCAAGGCTACTGCTGTAAACGTTTCACTAAAACCACAAACCGTAATGCACTAATTCCCCCTTTCTTTAACAAATGTTCAAGGTAGTGGATTCTACACAATGTATCTATTTAGATAAATTTCCTGAAAAGCACATGTTATGTTACCATTTTATAATGTTTTAAACACAACTTAAATTTTAAAATGCAAACCTTGATAGCCAGAAAAGAAGAATTCTCTGATTTCCTAATATGCAGGCAAAGGAATTCTTAACGAGTTGGTTTCAAATTATCTACACTCAAACCATATGTCAATAGAGATAACGTAAACAATAACGGTCAAAGACCGCGGCCAACAGGTAATCACGGCCTAGTAGGGCCAGTCTGCTAACGTCAATAGACTGCAGGAGGGATGGGGAACTGAATTGTTATCTGGATGTCCCCGCCTAAATTCCAGTAGCAATTCAAATTTATTTCCTTCCGTGCTGCCTTTAATGTTTAGAAATGTCTATGGCTGCTAGCAGGTAAGCGACTTCTCGAAAGAATGAAGAGGAGTAGCAGCTGGGTCCATGATTTTTTTTTTAAATTAACAAAACGTTTATATACTACACAGTCATAACTATCTTGACGTCAGCATATTATCAAATACAGCCCAATGTGTGTTAGGATTCATTGCTATTTATTGTCAACATGAATATCCTGTTCGATCCCTGCCATTCTTAACTGCATGTTATGTCAGATGCCGCCCTTCACTCCGCTATGAAACGGAATCTCAGATACGAGATATTTTCATGTAGGCGAGGGCAAAAAAATAGCTGATTGGTTCAGCTGTTGTTGGAAAGTGTGTATATTCTCAATGGACAATAAATGCAACAGGGTCAGCTTTCTCCATTTCATTTGAATATAGTGTATTGACTTTTTTAACGTTGCTAACCAAGATTTGAGTGATTATGGAGGCAATGTTGGCAGCGAGGCAAATACCGTCTGCTACCGAATAGGCGCATTCGTCATAAGTGCATTTGGACTTAGCTTTTATGGGTTTTATTTCAAGGGAATAGTGACCGTTTAGAGCTATTTAAGGTTATTTTTATGCTTCGATCATAGTTTTAACCTCCCGTGGGATGTAATATTCCTACTGATGTCGAAAGTTAGAAAATATTTTTGTGCTGTTTGCCATTTTAGAACATTGCAGAGTTTGAACTGTTAACTGTGCA